>VUQK01015140.1:4257-15612 GCA_015106715.1 Bujurquina vittata
TTTTAAATGTTTTTTTTTTTTTTTTGCCTTGTGTAAAAAAAAAAAAAAAAGTAATTTCAGCAGTTAACAGTATAGTATAAGCTTTTGCAACCTTTCCTCCCTGTTAGTGTTATAAGACAGCTTTTACACTTGTTACTGTTTAAGTGCTCGCAGCCATACAGTTCTCTCAGTGGACCCATTTGCCGTTTAAAAATACTTTGTTGGGGTTTCGGGAGGAGCAGTGTCATTGACACCCTTAGGCAGTCAACCTGATACAGTCTGGTTAAATAGGACAGAGAGAGATGTTTCTACATAGATGCGAAATATAGCTCTCACCGTATTATTTATGATCGAATCAAAAGAGTATTCCAGTAAAATTTGTTAGATAGGAGGCAAGGTTGAGAGCTCTCTCTTATAAGGCTTTCTTCAAGTGCACACAGGAATTAACTGGCGAGTGGTTTGGTAATGGAAGGTATTATTCTTTAAGTGCAGTTCCTCTAGTGCAAAACCCCCGAGGCCTTTCAAGGATAGAGCGGAGATGGGGACCTCGCTAAATTGTCAACAGAACAAAAGACATTTAAATGGAGATGTCATGGCACACAAATTGAATATGTAACTAGGGCTGCATTAAAGATACAAGAAGCGTCTTTTCAAGCCTTGTATTAATTCAGCACATTTACACAGCAGGACCTTTGTTCTCATACCTTTTTAGAGCCTTTTTCACATAGTCGATAAATAACATTGCATCCTTTATCTGCCTGCTATATACATGTAGATAGCTTTTTGCCAGTCAGACAAAGGTGACTTTCACACAGATGTTCCTTATTACTTTATTAAAATATGGCAGGATGTTTACAGGCAGAGAAGCTCCAAAGTTTGCATGATATTTCAACCACAGGTTGGATCTTGAAACATATTTTGCTGGTGAAGCTTAGAAACGTTGTGAGCACAGGTGATGCTCATTGCTGATTGTAAAACCGCAAAAAGATATTTTCAACATCATCATTTATTATTTAAACTGTTAGAAAATGAATTCAGCCGCCTTGTGTGTAAGGTTAGCTGTAAAAACATTTCAACAAGAAGTGACAAGTACAGCTCATATTTACCATGAAGCGAGGACCCAGTTTTAGTTGATAAAATGATACATGTGTTTCCCAGGGTTTTTCTCCCATTACTATAGCTATTTGACTTGAGATTAAACTTCTGCTTTTTATTTTTTCTTTGCAGTTCCTTTGATGAAGAAAGACCTGAGGTGCCCATGCTGTTTCGAGATGTCCCGTCGCTTCTGATTATCTTTGTGCTAACGATGCCACAGCCTCTGCGTAAAGGTACAGTAATTCCTTCTGCATCATGACACTACAAGACAGCAGGGGCTTTCTGAGTGAATGCTCTGTAAGGGCAGCCCCATTATCAGCCATAATCCAGGCTGTGAGCTGAGGAGAAGCATTTCACGTTCTTGTCTGTGCTGTTGTTGCTGCTTTGGTTGTGTGGGATCAGGAAGACATGACCCTGATGATGGGAAGGCTCTCACCTCCTTTGTGTGCCCTTCATTTCTGGCTTGTTCCTGCATCTGCTCCACCTTACTTCTAAACTGTGAAGAGCCAGCCCAAAGACCTAAGTGGAAGTCCATTTAATTATGGACTCGGGTTGGCTGGTGGCAGGAACCATTTGTGTTTTTTGGAATATGAAAAGGCCATTTAAATAAAAGAACTAGCTTGAAAGGTCTGTATTTTAGTTAGATTTTTTTTTTTAAATTAAGAATTCAGTTGTTTTAAGGCTTGCCAGATTGTTGTCAAGATGGTGTTGTTTAATAGCGTGTGGCACATTACTGAGGATATGTAATGATTATTACAATGTTCTGGAAGATGGAGAAAAGTTGCATTTCTTATGTGGAGTGACATGCTCATTAGATGTGTTTTCAGATGGATTCCTTTATGAGCAATAGAGTGGGATGTTATGTGTCCCCAAAAGGTCCGTTACATGTTATTTCTATAAAGGGAATGACCTGCTTTTTAAAAATCCTACGTTTAATTGTGTGTAGTGACACTTGCCACTGTGATCAGTACGGAAGCTGTCAGCAGCCCTTTTTCTACAGAAGAAAACAGATTGCAGTCTTTGTTGCTCTTCTCAGTGGCAAACTTAAATACCTTTCAGACTGCATTTTCCAGCTGAAGCGCTCAGCTAATTACTTTGCAACACAACGCCCCCTGTGAATAACTGCCGTCCTCCTTCAACCAGCATGTTTGATGCCTGAAGATCTTCCTGAATTCAAAATGGCACAATGCTCACAGTGTCACCTTTTGTCCCGTTCTTTGTAGAGCACTTTACTTCTGTGGTGAAGATGCTGTACAACCTGCAGTTCACTCAGGCTCTGACTGCACTGTCAACAAAGTTCAGCTCAGAGGAAAGGCAGGCCTGGAGCACGTCTGGAGCACTTAAGAAGGTAAAAGTGAAATCCCATTAATGTTGTTGTGCTTTGTTTTGTTTTTGTTTTTTTTTTCTTCTTCTCCTCTCCTTCAGACAAAGTGGTGACTGTGAGACTGCAGGAGGAGACGGAACCACTTGAGTTTGACCTTTCTGCTAGTGATGCAGTATACTGGCCGTTTCTTATTTTGTATTAATATTCACTCTCTAGTTTTGGTGTTGTTTATTTTTGGCCTTTTACTTGCATTTCCTTATGTATTGTTTTTACTTTGCCTCTGTGCACTTTGCCTCCTCCTCTGTAATCTGTGAATCACCAATCATTATGTTACACTTAAGGCCACAAAAAGATGGTCATAAATAATCACAACCTCTCATGACTTCATAAACCTTAAAATGCTGCTGAAACTGTTGTCACTGTTTTGGGGTCTTCCAGGAATTAACATTATCATTGGGTCCAAATGACATCTCCTGCTTGTTGAACCACTAGAATCCCAATTGTTTGCAAGCACCAGCTTCCAGCACTGTAAATCACTGCATGAGTCGCTGTTTAGTTGTATTAGGCCCTGCAGTTTCAATTATGCGAATTCCACAATCGACAGTATCAATCTTCATTATCTAGAAAAGCGGTGTTGCTGGAGAGTGCTGCATTAATTGGCAATCTGTCTTCAGTCTATTACCATTGTATTAGTGAGGGGCTGGCTTGAAAGTCAAAAGACAAATAGCTGAAACCTTCCTCTTTGCAGTATTGCCATCTATAATGGAAGTATGGATTTGTATCTTCCTCCTACACAGCTATGAACAGTGGAGCGAAGGCATTCATGAGCTTCCATTTTTAAATACCCAAGAGCAGCTACGCTATTGTAATCAAATTGAATTTGTTCTTTAAAAAAAAAGATGCAGCATGAAGAAATATCACAGCCTAAAGGAAGGAAATCAGTAGACTTGAAATTCATTCCCTATAAATCTATGACAAAGGACAGCAGACGAGATAAGGTGGCTGTTTTATATTCAGCCACATTCAGCTTGATAAATGCTCGCAGTTTTCCTCTATATAACATACTAGCCAAAACCAGGTGAATTTTTATGAGAACACACATTCAGTAATGCCTCTACTGCTTATCAGATGTTATATTAAAAAATTATTCTGAGTTAGTCATTATATTCTATAATGCAGAACATTTCACGCACAAAAGGACTGTGGAGAATTTGCTGGAAGAATTTGGAGGTTTTTTTTTTTAATAATAAGGTTTATTAGATTCCATTTCAATTTTATTAGTGTGTGGGATGTTGGTGTGGTGGTTAGCATTGTTGCCTCACAGCAAGAGGGTCCTGGGTTTGAATCCACTGGCCAGCTGGGGCATCTCTTTGTGGAATTTGGATGTTCTCCCAGTGCCTGTGAGGGGTTTTCTCTTGGTACGCATGATTGTTAGGTTAACTGGCAATTCTATATTGGCTGTACGTGTGAATGTGGGTATGGATTGTTGTCGATCTCTGTGTTAGACTGGCAGCCGGTCAAGGATGTACCCTACCTCCCTACCTTTATTTTTTTAAATGTATGTGAGCACTTACTTTTTTTTAAAATTACCCCTCAGAAGTGCCTGTGAGAACACAGATGTCCAATACAGTCATTAAACAGTCTTTAACTTGCCAGCATCCCAGTTATTCAGTTACTCCCATATGACTATAGTCCTTGCCTTTACCAAATAAATTATTTCCAGGTATGAGAGTGCATCTGATTCAAGCTATCCACTACCCCCACCCCACCCAAAAAAACCCCCAAAAACTTGAACCTCTTCTCCTCCAGCCTTCTGGAGGCTCATAACGGTCCAACACCTTATTGAGATGCTCCTTTTTAGTTTTTCCTTTAATTCATCACACATTTGCAGATGTTTCATTGTAGAGTGGTACAGTAGATTATAACATCTAAAGCTCCTTGTTATAGACTTAATTTTATGTAATACTGGACACGAGACACAGATAAATATGGGGAGAGACCATAATAATAAGAAAAGAATGGGAAAGGTTCTATTAATGTTCACCTGTAGATCAAAGCTTATGTCTGTTTTCTTCCACAGAATGCTGCAAATTCTGAGAAGTCTTTTGAAGCACTGCTCAGTCATGTTATCAGTGAGCTCTCTAAGGACAAGAGTATCTACAAGGTGAACGCTGAAGAAACCACAATGGTGAGACACTAAAATGACTGCTTAAAGCGTGACTGCCCTCACGATTACGTTCTTTCTCCTCCCTAACCTTTTTTTTCCTTCTGCTCTTTTTAATTTTCTCTTTAACAAACAATTGATCATTACCCTGAGACAGTGGTCTAATATCTCTGCTAATCTCTAAGGGAGATATACATCACTGTATTATCAGCAAGCCGTTGGCTGATTATTGATCAGGTGTTACTGCTGTTTCCCTCTCCAGCTGAGCTCCAGTGTGTGGTCCCCACAGTCTATTGAATTCAGCCTGCAGCAGTTCTGCCTGCCCTTCCTACGACTGTCCTGCCTTCTGCAGCACCACCTCTATGGAGACAACCTGACTGGCTGCTTGGTACGATTCATCATAAATGTCATCCTAAATGCTAAAACTACCTATTTGGATCATGTGATAGTAAAGTGGTTTGCCTTCTTACAGGAGGAAGAGGAGTTTGCATCCTTGGCTGTGTGTTTAGGGCTCTTATCCTCCGCCCCTCAGCCTGCCAGCACTGTGCAAAGTGCCTCGTGTCTGGAGTGGGCAGTCAACGCCTTTGATTTGGTGACGCAGTGGTGTGCTGAGGTCGCAGAGCTCTCTCAGATGCATGCTGAGCAGTCAATGGTATGTTCGTGAAATTCATTCATAAACAATTTGCAGTCATACAGAGTAAGTCGAGTTTTTAAAAAAAATGTCAATCAACACTTCAGAAAACTTAATTTTACTTTATTTGAAGGTAAAGTGCCAGAAACTGTTTCTGTATTTACAGTTCTTCTGATGTTTTAAATTTAGTCTTAGCCTTTTTGTAACTGTCATATGTGTCTAGCTATCTTTTAGGAGAATAACTGCACCATTGACCCACGTCTTATGCCCTCCTCCTTCAGCACTCCTGTAATCTCAGAGACTGTACATCACTTGGTTAAAAACGTGAGGTGTTTCTTATATCAGTTTAGTTCGTGTCAAAATAATCTTTAACATTAGTGCTTATTTGTTATTACCCTGGTGAAGGATGCCATTAAAAACTCAAGAGGCCTCCTAGATTTATTCACTAGACTGACATTAAATAAAAATATAGCTTTAGGATAACCAAGAATTAGACAAATGTGAGAATATGATAGACCGGAATACAGCTCTAGATAAAATCAGTTCATTGCAGTGATTCTTACGTACTTGTCTTTCTTCTCCTCTTCAGACCTTGTTGGTTCAGGATCCTCAGTGGGCAGCGCCCCGCCTCCTCCAGCTGCCTGACAACTACAATATCATCTTCCAGTACTATCACAGAAAGGCCTGCACTGCCTGCAAAAAGGTGCCAAAAGACCCGGCACTCTGCCTTGTTTGTGGTGCTTTTGTCTGTCTCAAAGGCGTGTGCTGCAAACAGCAGGGTATCTGCGAATGTGTTTTGGTGAGTTTCCCGGGGTTTATTGAGCCATTTTTATCATCATCAAAGCACTCTGTGTGAGGCCCAACATGGAGAATTTACATAGCTGCTTGTTATTGTTATCAGCTTTTTCAAACCTTTTTTTTTTTTGGTCACTTTGTAGCACTCCCAACATTGTGGCGCAGCGACAGGCATCTTTCTGCTCATAAATGCTTCGGTCATCATCATCATCCGTGGACACCGTTTCTGTCTGTGGGGCTCTGTTTACCTCGATGCTCACGGAGAGGAAGATCGGGATTTACGGTACGACATGTAACCACACAATTATGAAAGACACAAACTGTTTAAAGCTCTCTTCATCATAGATTTTTAAAAGTCAATCCCAATTCAGTTACATATGCTGTGTAACTCAACACTTTCCACTTAATAATTGCCTAGATTATTTAGAAAAGCTCTTTAGTACAATCATATGAAAATAATACCTTATTAAATTTTGTATTTAGTATGAATTTGGGATGCAGTTCTTTTTTTCCCCTTCAGTCCTTGCTGCTCTGACTCTTGTTTTCCCCTCTGGCATTTTTCCAGTCGTGGCAAGCCTCTCTTCTTATGTGAGGAGCGGTATCGAGTGTTGGAGCAACAGTGGGTTTCACACACCTTTGATCACATCAATAAGCGTTGGGGGCCTCACTATAATGGACTCTAAGATCTTCCAAAGTCCACTGAAAAACCACATCCCATGATGGAGAAGATTTTTTTTCTGGCTTATGTGTCTGCCTTGATAAAAATATTTGGGAACTCTTGCTGTGATAAACACAAACATCCAGTGAGGGTATTTCTGCCACAGCCTTGGTTTATGTGAAGTTTGGTGTACAGTCATGCCTAAAGATTAACACGTGTGTGTGTTCAAGTGATTTATTGTGTGGTTTTTCTACAGGGAAAAACAGAAATTGGTGAGATTAAAGTTTTTTGGGTTTTTTAAAAAAAATAATAATAAAGCACAACTTTGCCCAGAAACTGAATTGGTTTGGAACAAGCTTTTAAAAACTATCCAGTTTATTTGGTTAAAAAAATGAATTGCTGATTGTCCCTGCAAAGTTTGATTACTTTACCACCATTTCTGATGTTAACACATATCCCTTTTATTTATCAAAATGTGCTCTGCTGTGCTGGCATGAGTTTAAAGCTCCTGATAAGTATAGCGATGTTACTGCAGTGTGCACTCATTGTCTGCTGACAGGTGATGGTAGGCAGGACAAGACCACCCATCAACACACTAGAGTTTCTTTTGCTAACAAGCAAAGACTCTTTCTTTTATGGGTCTAGTTGCAATCCATCCTCAGGAATTTTTTTCTTTTTTTTTCGTTTTTGCTGTTTTGAAATACTTTTTAGATATTTAAATAAATGCTGCTGCTTGTCGTTCAAGTAATTTTAACTTTGGTGAAGAATTTTTTTTTTCTTCTAAGGTTGTGCTTTGGATTTACCATAGATGGCTGGGAATGTTGACTCAAATTCACTTTAATGGTTAAGGAGGTGTGCGGTCACCAAATTACACCCACTACACTTTTCATAGCGCTGCCCTTTCCACACTTCTTCTTTTTCTTCTTCTTCTGAAGAAGAACCTCAAAGTCCACCCTTAAGACAGTTAGCTGCCTAAGCTTCATTGTCAACATTGTGAAGGAAATGTCTCTGCACATCTGGTGTCCTGAGTGCCATATGAGAGCAAAAATAGTACATCAGCTCTGTCAGAGTATTCTCTTGCGATATGAAACTCAGTGGAAGGTGTGTTGCTTCTGTGAAGAAACTCCAGTACTCATCACTCGTCTTTCTGCACCGTCAGAAAAGGCTTTCCCTTTACGCGTTTGTCAGGTCATAACTGCAGTTAAGAACATTTATTATTATTAACGACTGTCTGTTATACATCATGCATCATGTAGTTGTGATTTATAGTTGCATTCCAACATTGCAAGACTATCAAACTTGAGTATCCGTTATACACTGTGCATGACATCCTTTAAGCCACTATTATTTAAGTGTCTTAGCTATTTCATTTTTTGATTATCATCTTTTTTTTTTCTGGGAAGAGAAGTTTCATCCAGCCGTGCCTGCAAGATTAAAGGGGGTCTATTATGCTCATTTCCAGCTCTGTGATTTTAATTCAGAGACTCCATTAGAGAAACTTGTTCACAGTTCCCAAGAAAATAAAAAGCCCTTATTTATTACAATTTCATCATCTTTTTTATAACCAGCTGTTTTAGCATGTCTTGTTAAGCGCCCCCCACCCCCTCCATCCTAAAAGCACACTTTCTTCTGATTGGCTGCCCCTTGCTTGGCTTTCACAAAACAAAAACTAATGCTTGTACGCTCCACCTCCTCATCTCACATTCAGAGTTGCGGTTGAGAAAAACTGTTGTGCCCTGAGTGCTTAAAGCAGCTTAAAGGAATTACTTGTTGTTATGAGCATCTATTAATGCCCCAGTATATTTATAAATGACAGAAAATTGTGTAATAGGCCTCCCTTAAAAAAAAAAAAAGATTATTTTCGATGAGCTACAGCTGATATCCCTGGTGTCTGGTTTTGAAATGCTGGGCCACATCATGCTGCATCGCAGAATCTTTAAGGAACAAGTCAACACTTGAAAAACTTCCTCTTGAAATTCATGCATGCTGCTTTTGTGTTTACCGTGTTTCTCCTGTCTGTTTTATTTTTGTAGTTACCCACTTTGTTAATGACCGCAACCAAATAGCCAATGGTGGGTGTAAAATTGTAACTGAAAGCTTTTGTGTGTTTTCCTGTATGAATGGTGAGAGAATACAGTACATTACTGTAGGTGCTGACTCAAACTTTCTGAGTTTGACCAGAAAGTGTGACTTGGACATTTAATGCAAAATGTAACATATGTGAATAAAATATAATCACAGTGATTTGTGTCTTGTCTTGTTTTTTGAGTCTTGTTTTTGTCATTGAAATTGTCATTATATACACTCACCGGCCACTTCACCATGTACCGCTGTGCAGCTGCTCATTTACACAATTATGTAAACAGTCACATGCCAGAAAATCAGTGGATTTAAGCATGTAGATATGTTGAAGATGGAATGGGGAAGAAAGATGATTGAAGTGATACTGAAGGTGTACTTAATGAAGTGGCCATATGAACCCATGGGTCCTGGTTTCTGTTTTTGCTACATTTCTGAGCTGATTTAGTCAAATGCCAGTAACCTTTATTCATTTATTTATATATATATTTATATATATTTGCATTTACACAGCAAGTATTTGTGACAGTACTAATGATTTAAGTTCTAAAAAACTTTAATATTTTCCTTTTTGATTTCTTCTTGCACTGCTCCAACTGGTCTCCAGCCCAGTGCTCTGAAAAAGAGGTTTCGCTGCCACGTGACTGAGCATTTACAGGATAATTGGTCTGAGGCCCTCTGGGTAAGGACCAATGGTCACACAAAGGCTTTCTTTTCTATCAATTAGGCCAAAGAAAGAAAGAAAGAAAAAGTAGTTTGCACAGGCTGCGATTTTTTTTTATTTTTTTTATTGAGGACACAGTTGAGACCGTGCCACCAGTGTCGGGCCGGAGATGCTGCTGTTACAGGCCGTCCTGCGGCGGGCATCACTCGATATTTCCGCCTTTTTCCCCCGTGCAGGTAGGTAGCGCGTGAGGTGATACTGGTCAGCCAGCTAACCGCTTCCGGTCTGCAGGACAACATGCTCAGGTGTCCATAGTGTTAATAATTAAAGTCCTTTTCTGAGTAAACAGGGAAATGACTTCGCATATGTTGCTATGGATGGTAAGCTGCATGTAAGGAATTGATTTCAACAGTGTGCTTTAAGCTTTTACTAAACTCTGACAAGGATATGGAGACACCTGTGCAGTGATCATCTGATGTCTTAAACACTTTCCTCCTGCTTTGCAGATGACAGAGATGGAAAAACGGCGGCAACAATGTCGAGGTAGGAAACAAGCTTCTTAATCTGTAGGTCGGCTGAACATGCACAGCCCTGCGTCTTAAACCTGGATGTCTTCCGTTCTGGTGTCACTATGCTTACTTTACCCTGTGAAATACTGTACATCAGCAAGCATTCAGTGAAGGAAAAAAAGGTTAAATAGGCTACATTATGGTGCAATAGTTGCAATAAATACAAGACTGTTTTGTTTCTTTACGCTCACTTTGGTTCAAATTTGACCACAATGTTTTTGTCTTATTGTTCACCACCAGAATGGATTTAAACAAGAGACTTAAAGATGTGAACTGGGGTTTAACAAAAAATTTGCATTAAATTATTGCATGTAGGAATTAGTCTTTTAAAAAATAAATACACATTTGTTCCATGTTTAACGAAGTCTGAAACACAGAGATATAATCAGACACTGAATTTTTGTCTTTGATGGGCTTTGTCAGACCTTTTACTGCCTTCAGTTTTGTCTTCAGTAAGTGAAAGGTGTGCTCAGTGGGGTTGAGGTCAGGGGACTTAAAGAAGCATTGGGTTTCCTTACAGTATGCTATGACTGAAGATGAACAGGAAGTATAACTGCACACTTCAGAAACAGTTCTGCTTCTCGTCAGTAAACACCAGTGACCCAGTTCAGTTGGCAGCCATACAGGCCCGTGCTGCTACACTCCCTCCTCTGTGTTTTAAAGGAGTCTGCTTTGGATTATGAGCCCATCTGACTCGACTTTTTCCATCATTTGCTACAGATTTCATTGGTTTGAAGAATTTTGTTTTAGTTCAGCACAGTGGAACAGTGGTTAGCACTGCTGCCTCACAGTTGGAATAACATCTGAAAGGCCTGGGTTCGATTCCACCTTAGTCCAGGCCTCTCTCTGTGTGGAGTTTGAATGTTCTCCTTGTGTCTGCGTGGGTTTCCTCCCACATGTCCAAAGACATGTGGCACTTACTGGCGTTAGGTTATTTGGCTATTCTAAATTGCCCACACTGGTGTGAATGTGAGTTTTTGTCTGTCTCTTTGTTGTTGGGCTTGTCACAGACTGGCGACCTGTCCAGGGTGTACCCTGTGTCAGCTGGGATAGGCTCCTGTCTCTCAGTTCAGTAGGTCAATTTTATATTTTTCTGCCTTTTGATCGCCTCCTTTACTTGGACTGGCACCTCCTTTTTTTTTTTTTAAGCCTGTCATGTCTGGCAGTTTTGCAGTCAGAATGATAATCTGAACGCACTCTTGGACCAAACATATTTACTTTACAGGAAGAGCTCTATAGGTTGTCTATAGGCTGTTCCTGTTAGTTTTTTATTTTATTTTATTTATTTATGCCAGTTCTGACAGGCGGGGGAAAAAGAAGAGAGAAGAAAGAGGGAAAAAAAAGAAGAAAGAAAAAAAAACAAAAAAAACAAAAAAAAACAAGAAAGATATGTTTGC
>VUQK01015141.1:16465-36594 GCA_015106715.1 Bujurquina vittata
AATATTTAAAACCCCATTTATGGGGCTCTCATTAAACAAGTCAAATTAAAAAAAAAAAAAAAAGCTTGAGAGTGAATTTCCACAACTTCCACAGCTAATGTTAGCTTAACTTAATAGAGCTGCTGGAGGGAATTAGCATTATTTGGAACACTCAGTGGTTGTGCATTAGAAATAGATAACTATTATATCATTGCTATCAGGGCCTCTTATTGTTTCAAATATGTGAGCAGACCAGAGCGGATGTGAGCCGACGCACACATTTTCCCCACAATGCTTCTGTCTTCTGTCACATAAGTCACTGTCACTGACCCTGGAGTCAGGAGAGAGGTGCTGTGAAATCATACACCCTCTCGCAGAGCTTCCGATAAATCTCCCCGTGAGGTGTGACAGCACCGGTGTCTCCTCAGAGTGAAATCCTGGTGGGCACAATTCTTCACAGCATTTCAGGCTCTAATCTTATGGTGCTTCCACACACAAATTTGGAGACATTGACTGATTCATTTATTGCAGTAATGTTCTGATTTTTGTCAGGCTCATAGTCAAATCTGTTAACACATGACATGAACATTCACTTTGATTTGCACAGGCCTGGTGTTTGTCTGGCAAGATTAAAGACTGTTACATTCATATAATGTAGATGTCAAACATTTATTACGGGCACTACATTGCAAATGAAGACAACATCTACAGGAGAAAACAAAACACCACTCATTTCTTTATATTTTGCTTTCCAGAAGCCAGACTTTCTCTCTGTTTTTAAGAAGGTCTTGAGTAATAGTTCTTCAGGCTTTCTGGAGGTTTTCAAAGGTTTTCTTTCGGCATTGTCCAGTCCAGTTCTTTTACCTGACAATTTTCAGAGGAATGTTTGTCTTTCCTTTTGGTTAAACCACTTAGCACGAACCACTGAACTATTTAAAGGGCACCAAACTCAAAGGATGAGCCAGTGTTGTGTCACCGAAAAGGTGATTTCCAGAGCTCTGTTACCTTGAGACATGGTGTATCTCAGCATGGTGTGCAATGCATCCTGGAGGTGTAGGACAAAGTCAAACAAAGACCTGACTCAGGACCTGAGAGATGCATCTGGCCCTTCAGCTAATCCATCTACTGCTCAGTGAGATATGCCAAAGTACACAGTAAAATCAGTGGCAACAAGTCTTATTCAGTGATGAATCCGTCCATCAGGAGAGAGGCACAACAGTGAATGTCTACAGCCACCTGTAAAACACGGTGGAGGCTCCATCATGGTTTGGGGCTGCAGTTTATGCAGTGGTGTTGGAGATCCTGTCAATATTGGTGGAATTGTGAATGCAGAAAAGTACTGTTAGAGTTTGCGTCACTGTGCAATGCCATCTGGAAAGCACCTGTTCGGCAACAGGAAACAGCTTTAATTTTTCAGCATGCCAATGATCCCCAACACACTGCCAATGCAGTACAATCATACTTGGGTATAAAAACACACTGGAATCCCATCAGTCATTGACCTCAACATTATTGAAGCAGTGTGGAATCATCTTGAGAATTTGGAGAACTGTTCCTGGAGACTGCTTAAAGAAAGTAAAAGAAAGAGACCTTCATTACACTTGCCTAAGAGAGTTTAGGCTGTGTTGAAGACTAAAGGTGGTCATACCAAACACTCATTAGAATTGTATAATCTTTGTGTTTCCTTGTATACTGTATTAACCTGTTATCTGTTACTGTATTAACCATCTATTTCCAATTTTCCAAGCAACACAGAAAGAAATGAGGGGTGGCCCTTCTATTGCTTCTAAAATGTGATGGTAGCTTTAGAAAACTGTAGATATTTATCAATAATATAAGCATTTTATATGATCTGTTTTATCCTCAAATGTCTGAAATGTCAAAAAAATCAATGAAATTGAAAACTGAAATGATAATAACATTGAATTATATTCCATTTCTTCCTTCTTTCTAATTTGTAAATATTGCATTGAACAATCTAAGGCCATGTTCAACATCCTGACACATTTGTCAGCAATTGTAGAATTCATGCTGTAATACAAGACATGCATATATTATAAGATTGCACAGTGAGGTGATCAGCGATTGCCAGACACTCCAGTGTAACCTTTGCCTAAATTTGTTATGTAAAGTACCATAGGCAACCAAATCTAGGAAATGGTTGCTATAGTGTGGTGATTGCTGCTGACAGTCAAAGCTGCAACAATTTTGCATTAAAAGCATCAGTGATGTCCATGCAGAAAATACATTTTGCACATGTGCGCTCACCTTTAAATATAAATATCATTAAATAGCTTGATCTCTGTCACTCCATACCTGCATAGGACTAAGAGTGCTGCCAGCAGCTTGAATTATAAGCATGTGCTGAAGGCGAAAGAGTAGGTGTGTTTTTGCTGTCAGGATATATATTTATAAGGCACAGATGCTGCTTCCTTTACTCTGAACAGACAACAGCTCTCGTTTCCTCAATGTACCATCAACACCCTGCCAATCACACGTACTCCTCATTTCAGAAAAAAAATATATAAAGAGATGGCCTATATTGCTGCTTGTAGTACGAGGGCTTGAACTCAATTTATGCTACAGAAATGCACTGCTCCCACACAGACCATGATAGGGAGGCATTGTAGTCCTAGCATAGCAGATTGCTGTACATTTACACTATTATCCCCACAGGAGAAGGGTGAACAACAGGAAACTCGGGCGACTATAACTACCTTTTTTGTAATTTTAGACCACGCATGACAGAAGAGTGGCAAGCAAGGATCCAAAAAAGTGTAACCTTTTCTAGTGCTTTGAAAACACAACAAGGCCGCCCATGAGGAAAAGAATGCTGTTTGGAGGCAGAAATGTATTATGGGATATTTACTATAGTACTGTATATGCATACTAGTTTAGTTTGGATGGCGTAGCAACACAATCCCTGTCACTAGAACCACAACAGCATCAGACTCTAAAAAGAGCTAATGGTCTGTAACTGCCAGAGTTATATAAAGGAGGTAAATGACACAGTAGATGCAGCCAATAAAATCAGATCCAACTGAAAAGTCTAGTGAGGAGGGTCATAGCATGATGCAACACATTGTAATGATGTTTCAAATGCACTTAGAATAATGACTGCCATGATAAAATATTAGTTTTTGTTAGAAAATAGTGATGCAGCAAGAATGTGATTTCAGACTGCACAAACCCACAACAGTTAGAAAAGTAATTAATAATCCACGTTTTAGCAATGCTATGTCAACTTTAATTTGTTTGGCTTTGTGATTCTTTTTTCTTACATGAGTACAATGCCAGTATTACATGTAAGTTGGTACTTGGAATGTAGAAAACTGCTTCTCAGTTCACACGCTATTAATAGGCAAAAATGTGAAGATGAACGCATCACATTTTTGTTGCAGAACTGTTACCCAACATGTCCCCATGTTTTGCTAGTATATCACGATTAAACTGGCCCAACACATTACATACTGTTTGCAGTTTTCCTGCTGTAACATGGCAAATACAGTAATTTACAAATGCTGACCTTCATTTAGATAACTGTGAGAGATTTTTAATATTTATTAGGTGCCACCAAACATCCATCCATCTATCCATCTACAGTACCTATCCATCTATCTATCTATCTATCTATCTATCTATCTATCTATCTATCTATCGAGAGAAGTGAATACATGGAAAAACTCAGACATGCTAAAAATCCAAAAGAGAGAGACAGAGAACAAGAAACTCAAATGCAAAACATTCAGGGCAGCCACACAGGAAATGTTTGCCCTCCAACATCTTAAAATGTACATATAGATAAGGGGAATCAACATTCCAGTAGGGAACTCGGGCCCCAGACCTCTCTAACAATTTCAGTTTTTGGACCTAAGTATTTCTAAAAGCCTGCATTCTGTTATGATATGGTACATAAAATTGTACTAAAATAAAACACAATGAAGTTGAGCAGTATTTTTTTGTATGAGTCAACAAACTTTGTCGAGTTTTTGTGGTGATAATGAAGGCATAAATGATTTTAGTGAACTCAGTCAGAGGCACTTAGCGCCACACAATGCTAGGAGCTGCTGACAGGGGAGCTCTTAGCTTTACTCAAGGATCATCTCTCGGCATGACTGGTAAATGTGTTTTTGTGTTTTCCAGAAATCTGAGGGGAAATTAACTTGAATGCTTTCATTTCAAACCATCCACCAAGATAATCCATTGTTTTGAACATGCAGATTTAATTGTCGACTCATCTGACAAAGATTTCATTATTCGTATGAAAGCACGGTTTTGGATTTTGGTTGGTGAGGCTTCCAAATCAAATCCCATTAAGGATTCCCAAAAAGCAACAGGCAGCTGTAATTACAGCCAAACTATAAAGAGCAACTAAATTTTGAACTAAACCTACAGTTTTTATTAATGGCAGAAAGGCGGCTCTTGTTACTGAAAGCACCAGGAGAGCGTTTGTGTATTGGCAATATGAAGATTTTGTGTCATGGGTGTGTGCAGTGCCCCTGTCAGTCTACAGCAATATAGAATACACCAACTGCTATAAAAAGGTGTCTGTAAACATTCAAATCAAACTATTAAGTTTATATTTGGCAGGTTTCAGTATGGGTCTCTGTCAGTTATTGTTATCCTCAGGACATCCTTGCCACAATATTTGCTTTATTTGACCTTCATGATGTTATTCTGTTTATTACAGCCTTGCATTAAACATATAATTAACCTTGCTCCTTCTCATTATAGTTCAAAAGTGCAGCTGGCAGCGTGATGCAGTGGGTATGTGACCAGGACATAACAAATGGAGAGATAATTAAAAAGGGATAGATCTCCAACCAGGGCTTGTACATATAATGACCCTTCACCAAAGACATAAACAACTCTTGTTATGACTGTGCCAACAGTATCTCCAGCAGGATTGGGGTATAATTAACAGGAACATCATTAATGTTAAAATCCATTGATCTTCCAGTTTTATCGCCCACAGCTGCCTGTTCTTGTGTACCCCGTGGGCTCAAACCATTAGTCTTCTGACTAAAACGTAATAAAAAATAGCAGTTAAGCAACTTTGAAGGAAATCTGAAAAAAAGAAAAGAAAAAAGAAAAAAAAATCAAAGCATGAAATGATGAAAATGTGATAGATGTGAAATTGAGAGACAAGAAAGAAGCCAACCACTTTTCACTTTTCATCTAATCACAAGTCCTTGAGTTAATGTTGCCGGTTTGTCTGCTCTGAATGCTTTGAGATGAGAGGCTATCCATAAGTTGGATCTCAGGTTCTTCATCCTCAAACAGTCTGGTTTATACTGGAGCTGAGTGCCCAGGTGTTCTGAGTCCTTCGAAAAGGACAAGTGACTCCAAGTTTGGACTGCATACATTTTAAAATACTTGAACTCCCAAACCATATGCTCGCTTTTCTTTCTTTCTTTTTTAACAGCAATTCAGATCATATTTCTCACCATCAAATGGAGCTGACAGAGAATAGAGGGACACAGATTTTGGCTCCCTGAAGCACAGCTTACCTCAGAGGCAATCGTTTGAGAAGACCTTTTATGGAAATAGGAGAGTGGTCTGGTGGGAACAGAGTGTGAGAGACAGACAACCCCTGTAATCTTGTCTGGTGTTGAAGCCCTGTCCTCTGCCTGGTGCGAACGTGATGATATTACACAAGATGACCCAACCGGCCCTCAGTGGGTTGTTGTCATGCTATGACACTGAAAGCCTGACTCTAAACTCTAGTAGTCAAGTATAATTTTTATGTTTATAATGGAATATTTTCATCTATAAGAGGTTTGTATTTTAAGCATAATGCACTAAAACACTTTAGGTTCTGAGATACTGCGTGCTATGACAGCCTGTCATGGTGTTTTTTTCAGACTCGTAACATTTTAATGGGAAACCAGAAAATTTGTAATCCCTGCTGCGTAAATAAATCATCCAGCTAACACTAAACTCGAGTTTTGATCTGGCGACAAATTATTGAGTCAGAAATACTACTCGATATTGTATTTAATTACATGAATGCTCTATGTAACACTGATTTGTGAAAGCATAAAGATAAAGTACTGTCGAAAAATCTTGAGCGACCCCCCATTTCTTCTTATTTTACTAGGAAAATGGGAATTCCAGTCTGTGTAAAGATGAAAATCTGACGGTACTTTTCCGCAGCCCCAAACCATGACCGAGTCTCCACTGTGCTTTACAGATGGCTGTAAACACTCACCTTTGTATCCCTCTCCTGACCTCCTCCAACTTGAGCCAAAAATTTCACATTTAGAGTCACCACTCAATGAGACCCACTGCCACTGATTTTCAGTCCAGTTCTTGTGTACTCTTTGCAGCCACCCTTCCACTGAGATCTGATGAGGCTTCAGTGAACAGCAGGATTAACTGAAGTTCCAGATGCATCTCTCAGGCCCTGCATCAGCTCTCTGTTGGATTTTCTCCTACATCTTAATGACATGACTATCAGTTACTGTTCATCTGTGGTTGATGGCCTGTTAGGCTGGCATTTTTAGAAATTCAACAAAATAACAAATTATGTGTTTTTGCAGCAGGCTGCTAGTAACAAAGGGCTCAAAGATACATCTTAAAATTGGTTCTTTGATAAGTTGTCTATTATGTGTAGACACAACACTGGTTCATACCTGGAATTAGTTTCTGTTTTTTTATGCTTGAATGATTCACAAGTCAGCTTAACAAACTAAACAACTCTGAAAATCAGGTACAAATGGACTGAAAAAGAGTGAAACAGCAGCCAGTGACCAAAACCTGGAAACTTCTTGCTCAAGACCACTTTAAAAATGACAAAAAAGCCAAACAAACTCTTGCTTATTGGAAGTAAAATAATAATGCCTAAGACTTATATAGCAATTTTCAAGGTACTCAAAGATGCTTTGCAGTTTTGTGCACTATTCATTCACACCTCAATCACACTTGGTGGTGGTAAGCTACTAATGTAGCCACAGCTGCCCTGGGGCAGTCAGACAGAAGCGTGGCTGCCAATCCACGCCTACGACCCCTCCGACCACCACCCAACACCAACCACACAACCACATTCATACTTAGGCAAAGAGGGTTAAGTGTCTTGCCCATGCACACAATGACAGCATGCGCTCAGACAGGGACTTGAACCAGCGACCCTCCGGTTGCAAAGTGAGCGCCTACCCACTGTGCCACTGCCAAAATATAAAGAAATCAGTGATGGCTCAAGATGTTTGCACTGCACTGTATGTTATACAAAAGAACATGAACAGCAGACTGAAGCCAGACAAGCTTTTCTAAATTTGACGAAATAAAGCAGGTTTGTGTGGTTTAGCCTACTTTCCATATGACAGACCCCAAACCACTGCAGTACTTGCTTAGTTATAAATTGGGATGTTCCTGGTGACTAATTTCCTTGTTGATTAAAGAAATCAGACTAGTTGACTGATCTAGAAGCAATAAAACACTCAATAAAGAGCCATCATTGAGCTCATTTTAACTGGGAAAGTTAAAAATGATCCATTTTGGGTGTTCATTTTTTCACATTCATGAGAAACTGATTTTAAATGCAATCTAAAACACGAGGTCCTCATCCTGTCTGAGGATAAACATCCATCTCAGCCTCGCTGTTCTGCTGTTAGTAGGGATGCACAGCAGACCCATTGCTGGAGCAGAACAGGTCAGCTGTCTGACCTCAGAGTAGATGGCCCACTGAGCCATGCCTATTAAAAGGATACAGGCAGGATCCATTAGCCTCTCCTAACCATTATTATATGGGTGAGTTTTGGTGTTTATGGTTTCACTCCAAACTACACGTATGTGGACAGTGGATTAAATGTGTTGTAGAATAACTTGGCCAATGTGGTACAATATTTCTTAAGAGAGTGGCACCTTTTTACAAAAGAGTTTGTACTTGGGGGGTGTTCAGCCTCAGCAAGCCTACTGTGTGTGGGTGTGTCCTGTTTCTCTGCCACTGATTCAGGTGCTACCCAGCTCTTCTGAGACTCTTTTATTGTTACTCCCCTCATCCCCATCCCTTTTTGGGGACATAACAGTGTAGTTTTGGTTGGTTACTGTGGCTAACTCTACTGGGTTGATTCTCCCACATCTAATCTGTCCCATTTTCAATCTCTCTTGTTTTCAACATCGAGCTATGAATAAGAGGTGGATCGTGGACCCCATCGAGTTGCAGGTGGCTGGGCAACATATTGGGAAATGTTGCTCAGTCACCAAGTTAAGCAAGCAAATGAAGACAAAGCTCTTTGCTGGTGGAGGAGAGACGACCGCTCAGTCCACGGACCCGAGTCTCTCCAGCCAATCAAAAATCAGCAAGGAAAATGGAAAGACAGGCGATGAGAGAGAGAGCAAGTTAATAATGAACAATCAACTGAACTGAAATTGAAATTTAGTCACTGGAGGAAGAATCTGTCAGGGCACAGACCCACGTTTAACACTCATCACCCATCTTTAAAAAAAAAAAACTGTTTCCAACTTTTTTGTTGTACAATTTCCTGTCTGAAGAGATTTCACAATGTCCGCTTCTGAACTCTCATTTTTGCAATCATATTTGCTCCAGTGCCTTCCCTCATTTTTAAAAAGGGACTATACAGCTTGCTCCAGTAAGAGACACAATTTAAATCTGCTCCAAATTCACCTTCATGTGGCAGAAACTAAAAGCCAAAAAGCTCTAAACAGATGTTAGTGGACCTAAACCTGCCTGCTTTGGTATCAGGACACAGAAAGAAATAGAGGTACGAGAATGGACCTAAAAAGGTACAAAGCTTTGTCGCTCCAGCTGTACCCTAGTTGAGTACAACATTGTACCTCTGAGCCTAGGAATTTAGATTTTTGTACCTCTGAAGGTCCACAGTAAATCACCCCAAGGGTACAAAATCAAAATTCCTAGGCTCAGAGGTACAATGTTGTACTCCATAGGTTACAGCTGGAGCGACAAAGCTTTGTACCTTTTTAGGTCCATTCTCATACCTCTATTTCTTTGTGTGGAGGAGCTCTGCCCAGATACTCTATGAACAGGCTTGTGGTTCAACCTGTGAAACGTAGTACAATGGACTACTTACTCTACCAGATGAGATAAACTTGATCAGGGCCCACGTCTCACTCACAGCATCCTGCTGGTCACTAGCCTATGCCAACAGAACTTCTTCTATAAAGCTAGAGGCCAAACACAATCTTCTAACACCTGTCACAGTCAGAAAATTTTCCTTTGCTGGAGCTGAGTGAGCAAGCAGCCTAGAGGTCTGAAACAATATTGCAACTCCAATGACTTTATTTATAGCTTTAATACAAAGATTCTTCCTCTCAGCAGCGTCCCTGGGGCTTATGAGGTCGACCAGCAGTGTCATAAAATGTTCTGGCAAATGACATTCCCAGAGACAATGACCCATGGCCTTAAAGCTACACTATGAACATAAAAGGGACCTTTACACTCTACACTTCTGCCCTGTGCCCACACTAGTATTGTCTAAATGGTGAGAAAGCATGTGCGGTTCCTTTATGTACGAATATGTATTCTGTGCATGTGCACATCCTTCATGCCTGAGTGCCTTCCGCTTTGTGTTTCACGGGACGCAGTTTCAAGGATGAAATGATACATTTTTGAGAGAAATTGGCAGACGCATGCTATTTTTACGGTGTCCTTTGTCTGCTGTCCATTTCTTCAGGTCAATCCCCACCATGCTGTTACCGACTGCTTAAACACACAGTTTCATATGATTCCTAGACACAGGACAATTAGGTTAAAAACGTATTCTCTCGTGGCAGAAAGGTGACAATCAAAGTGGAAAAACAGACAATTGTAAAAATAAATAAATAAAAATCTATACGCTAAAAGACATCATAGCATCCAACCCCACGTACTGTACCACCCTAGCACGAGTTAACATGATGTCAAACTGTAGGCTGTATTTAGCCCTTCTGTCTCACTGGCCTTCGACCCACTCACAGCTGTATTTATTCATGCCTTTCAGTGTCACAGTGACTAATAAGCTTTCTCTATAAAGGTTGAAGAAATATGCATGAGAAGGATATTGTATTATTTTATTATAATTTTTATCCATAAGTGTGTCTCTTGGATGTATGAGTGTGCCAGGTTGGGGAAACTGATTATTTGAAAGATTAAATTTGTAGATTAAGATTAAAGTGAGGAGAGAAGAGAAGAGAAGAGAAGAAACTGGAAATAGGTACTAATGGAAGTTACTGAAAAGTACTGGATGTACACTTTTTTTACAAATGTACAGTATCAGGTGTGTAATATATCTGACACACAGCTTTTGACGCTTCTGTTGCAGTACAAAGCCTTTTCTTGCAGTGGAAGACACAATGTGATCCAATTCAATCTGAACTAAACGAACAGTTGATGTCAGCACAGTTGGGGGGAACGTGAGTGATACAGGAGGGGAAGCTACTACAAAGATTGAGGTTCAATGCCCAGCAGCAATATTTTACTCTATTGAATAAAGCAGTTGTGTTCCAAGATGACACCGTGTCCTTGTACTGTATGTGCTGTACTTCTACTACTGTCCAATCCCCCGAGAGCCTTTTTAATCCCCCAATATTGAATCCCACTTTGCTCTGTGAGATGGATTTATATTTTTTAATTTACATTTGGTAGAGTGGACACACAATATCAAGTATAAGGATACTTAAAGAAAATGGCAGGTACTTCTTTATGGCCAAATGTGTAAAGAATTAAATCGAGTGTGCTAATATTTGAAAGGAAAACAAAAAAGCCACATGATTCTCAGTACCATTTATCAGCTATGTACAAAACCCAAGCGGTTGGTTAAATGCCTCAGGGCAAAGGTTGCCAAAGTTTCAATGACCAATGGTGGTTTTAGGAAGTCAGCGGACGTTCTCCCCTGTGTCTGTGTGGATTCTCTCTGGGTACTCCAGCTTAGGGTAGGTTAATTAGTAGTTACTAATTTTCTACATTGTGTTTCTATCTGTTTTAGCCTTATAACAGACTGGTGACCTGGGTGTACCCCACCTCCCACCCTGTGACAGCTGGGATACGCCTTCACCTATGATGTTCAAGCTATTTCAATACTCACTGTCAAGCTGGCCTGTGAGTGAGAGGCGACGGTTTTTTGCCTCACTATTCTTATCATTCAGTTTTATAATCGCATTAGAAATTTAGTCATCACTGGTTATCAAATAATATTAATATCAAGTTACAAAAAATATTCCTGAGAGGTTATGCAAACATAACCTATATTGTTGGACGCTCGATAGACGGCAAATTAATCAGCCTCAAATGATAACCTAACCCAACCTAAAAAGGCTTGTATTTCTGACAGCTGTTCATTATCCTCACATATATTGCAGTATATGTTGTGTACTGCACTAGTGTGTATCTTTAATTACTGTATTGGTGCTGGTCTGTCAGTGTGTGGATCCTGCCTGATTGTGTGTGTATTTACTGATCATTCACAGCGTGTGCTGTAGAAATATAATGATTGTATGGGCAGGAGAGATAATATTATCTAGGTTGTCCAAAAGACCAGGCAATGTCACTTGGTGGGATAAGTGTGAGCCAGCAATTGAATAGAGGTCCATTATTACCAGCAGAGGATTTCTGATGATGTTTGTGAAAGCTATTGTAACGCATAAATTGAAAGAGCTGAGAGCTCAATACAGAGTGCTTTCTTCCAGCTGTAGCTGTTTATGTAAAGTGCTCCCCCAAGGATAGAAAGCCAACCAGTGGTGTCTTACTTTGGAGAGAGGAGAGCGCGGAAGACGAGACAGAAAGAAAGAAAACACTCTGTACTGCCAAAAGTATTCGCTCATCTACCCTCACATGTATATGAACTTGAGTGACCTCCCATTCTTAATCGAGAGGGTTTAACATGATGTGGGCCCACCCTTTGCAGCTATAACAGCTTCAACTCTTCTGGGAAGGCTTTCCACAGGTTTAGGAGTGTGTTTTGGGGAATTTCTGACCATTCTTCCAGAAGTGCATCTGTGAGGTCAGACACTGATGTTGGGTTAGGGGCTGGCTCACAGTCTCCGCTCTAATTCATCCCAAAGGTGTTCTACCAGCTTCAGTTCAGGACTCTGTGCAGGCCAGTCAAATTGTTCCACACCAAACTGGCTCATCCATGTCATTATGGTCCTTGCTTTGTGCACTGGGGCACAGTCATGTTGGAACAGGAAGGGACCATCCCCAAATTGTTCCCACAAAGTTGGGAGCATGAAATTGTCCAAAATGCATCCACTGACCCCACTCTGGGATTTTACACAGCCTACCACTGTGTAGCAGAGCTGCTGTTGTTCCCAACCACATCCACTTTGTTATAATATCACTAAAAGTTGACTGTGGAATATTTCACAGTGAGGAACTTTAACGGCTGGACTTGTTGCACAGGCGGCATCCTATCAGGGTAGCACGCTGAAATCCACTGAGCTCCTGAGAGCGACACATTCTTTCACAAATGTTTGAAGGAGCTGTCTGCGTGGCTAGCTGCTTGGGTTTATACACCTGTGGCCGTGGAAGTGATTCAACACCTGAATTCAATGATTTGGATATTTGAGTGAGTAGTTTTGGCAATATAGTGTACATGTGCTTCAGTTTGCAAATTCTGGTTTCAGGAAAGCAGCGCCCTTTAACCTGGCTTTAGGTTGTACAAAACACTCCTGATCCAAATGAGACTTGATCTCTTACCGGTGGCACTGTCACCTTTTTCCTCTTGACTGAAGTGAAGCCCTCGTTCGGCGTTGTCACATTAACAAACCCTGTTACCATTTACCTTGTTTTGTTTACACCTCTTGAAACCTCTCAACGTTAATAATGAAAGTGAATACAGATTTCAGGGGATAATAATCAAAGAGAGCAAACGCGGTAACATTCAACTACTCACTTAACCTCAGCTCCTCCTGGGCTTCAGAATTGCTTCCTGTTAAACCTTTGCTGCATGGTTCAAATAGAAATGCCTGAAAGAGGAATTAATACATTATAATTTCCCTTCAAGAAGAATTAAGTTCATAATGAGCAAAACACACCCGATCAGTTCAGTATGAGGCTTCTTGTTATTGTACAAACCACAAGGAGATTCAATGTGCAATGTCTTCTTAAATAGAATAAAATAAAAAAATAGTCTGTAAAACAAACAAACAAGACAAAAGAAACACAAAATAAATATATACTATGATATGACAATCAAAATATATAAACTAGAAAGAAAACAGGGTGCAATATACATCTCCTGCAAACTGTTCATAAGTAGCTGTGATTATTGTGCAAGTTTGCAGTGAAGTGGTTCTAATTGTGAGTCCAAACTGTTCTGCCAGGGGCTCCTGATGGACTGATTGTGTATTATTATGTATTATTGACAACAAAGCAACCCTGTATTATATAAATTAAGAGAATTAAAATGATCTCAAGCCCTTGATACATAATTTAACCACTCAATAATTATGATCCAATAAGTCGGAGTGTATGATTCTCTGCATAATGAGTACTTTCGGTATGATTTGATGCTCAAACATTTGTATTATTACTTAAGTACGTCTGTGACTTTGACTCAAGCAAAGCATTTAAAACTTGCCATTGTACTATCGAGTCTGAAAATTGCGTTGCCAGTTTTCCTTACTACTATTATTTCTGACTGAATACTCTAATTTCCTTGGTTTAAAAATACAAAACAACAACAACAAATCCAACGCCGACATTGCTACATCGGTTTCTGACTTCCCATTTGATTTCTGTCTTGTCACACCATGTTTAACCATAGCATTCACAATTTTACCACATAATTAAAACTGTTAACTATGTGAAAAAACCTGTAAAAATAACTTCAGTGTGTCATGTCAGTGCTCAATATTCAGTAAAACGTACACTGTTATGGCTGCACTTAATTATGAATATTTAATACTTAATATATCCATTCAAGGACAATCTCATCTGTTCTTACACATTCCAGCATTTCCCTTTGGGGGACAAAAAACTTGAAAATGTGTGGTTAATTTCATGTGTATGTATGATAAAGCTATTTTTTGGGGGGTCTATTTAGAAATAGTGTCATACACAAGATTTCAACATTACACTTTGAGTTGTTCGCTGACAGTTACTTACTTACACATCCAGCTGTTACAAAGCAGCATTAGTATTCATATGAAGGCACTCTCTGGCTATATGGTGAATTTAAAGTAGTTTTCGCTCTGTTTTTGTTGTTATTTCTAGTGAGATCTATCTCTTTAGCTCTCTTGCTGCTAAATGAACCACTGTGTTCATTACGTAGTTGCTAACTGTGTCTCTCTGGTGTTTGTGGATGAGTAGGTGGTGTTTTAGAGTTTTTGTACTGAAACAACTGTCTGCTGTAGCTGAAACTTAACTATGAGAGTGAAGTGTAATCCACAAAGGTATAGCAGCACAACAGATACTTTAACAAAGCATAACTGACTGGAAAACTTGCAATTATTAATATTTGATGCTTTGTTATTATAAAGATATTTTGCATTTTATTTGACTGTATAACTGATCCAACAACAACAATAATTATTATGCGATGCAACAAAATAACATGTTTTTAAAAAATGGCAAAGAAGCACACAGCTGTAACGGAAAATGTGCAGTACAAACTATGCAAACGAGGTCCGTCACAGATTAGCAGGATTATTCATTCATCTCCTCACGGCCTGGTCTGTGGGCAAGAAAAGTATCCCAAATAGCCAATAATTTTTTGATTGACCCTTAAGATGCTGAGTGTGTCCATCTGTGTGACTGAGATCATGTCAGGGTTCCATCATGGGAGGGAGGGTGATTTACATTCTTTCCAAATGAGTGGTTTGGCATACAATTATACTCAGAGCGACTCAAAGCTGGTAAATGTGTATTCCAAACAAAAGGACCGAGACTCTTGAGGAGCCTTAGTTTTCATTTCTAATCAGAACTGATGGTCAAAATAAGATGTTTAATATTACTGGATTCCTTGGCAGCTGATTTAAATACCTAGTGAATTCATTTGGGATAGGAGCTGAGATGGATGTTAAATAACAAAAAGATGATGATTTTTTTTTACATATTCTTTTCAAAGCTTTGGGAAAGAGAACAAAAATAATGCACTTCAGCCTGCGCTGTAAGAGTTAGACCGATGGATGTGAGAGGGATCAAGCTTACGATGTTTTTGTAACTAATGGAAGCAGATGTAGTATTTGCTTTGTTTGGATTTATGTGTAATTTCTTATTTTTATGGCCTGTGTGTTGTTATAGTTCTATAATGAAATATCTGCAGAAGTATTATTTAAGACATCTTTGTTTATGTCTGAATGATGCTGATGCTGATGGTTAACATGAGGGACTATTATGTGTTTTGTACATAATGTCTCTGCGCAGTCCCACAAGGGCCACGCAGACAGATATTTGTTACAAACTTGTACTCAGCTTCACCTGCCATTTGTGGATCACAGCTCCCAACTCAGCAAAGCATGTGGAATTCAGGAAAGCTGATGACCGCAAACATTTCAAAACAACACATAATAAATATTAATTTTTTGTGCACCCTGTAAATGATTCTCCTGCAGTCTTTGTTTTGGTGTGTCATACTCAGCCCATCTTTCAGCTTTGTGATTAGTCACTTCTAATAGCACAGAACAGTGAAGTGAAGGACATACAAAGAGCAACCAGATGGCTGGGTGAGGCTATTTTGCTGAACAGACCAAAAATTACAGCAGAAAACCATGTAATTGTGGCCATTACCGTACACAAGCACAACACTAGCTTCCCTTTTCAGATTACACTGATGCCCGAGGGGAAGCAGTGCAGATGAAAACCATGTCATTTGTCTACACAGGCTTATTTTATATGTGTTTGTTTGTACTGCAATAAAATAGAACCTCCTTTTTCAGACAAAAAAGCTCTTAAAATTACACTCATTTTGTTTGCTTCAGTTTAATTACACAATAAAAGAGAATAAAAACGTACAGAGACATAAAATGTTAAAACGACTGAAAACGTTCCATCACTCAGCGAATATTTCTATACAATAAACAACAAGCACAACCTAAACAGGACTGTTTCTATGGCGTTAATGGAAACAAGATGTAAATCATGATTACTGCGCCGTTACATGAAACACACTTTTGACATATTGACATTTGACCCAGCAGGCAGTGCTGAAGGTAACGGGTTTGATGAGTGCCAGAAATATGAAACAGAGTGTGATTTCTTTTTAATTGCTGGAGTCAGCTGAAGATGGCATTTTTTAAATCAACGAACAAATTCAGTTTAGGTGGAAACAGTTACTGTAATTCAAATATTATTGAGAGTTTAATGATGAACACAATGAGAATAGATGCCTTTCCCCAGAGAGGACGCACATTTCCTCTTATTTCTCTTTTTAACTTTCATCCTATCAACATATATACTGTAACCAGAATCGACAGTTTTACCAACTACTGTTAGACATTATCATAGCTACTCAAGTTTCTGCTAAAAACAAAAACAAAACAGCGCAGCACTTTATAACACAGTCTTCTTGTAATTTCCCTTTATGGTGTTTCCACCATATTCCATGGATTTTGGTATATACATTATTGATACATAATTTTCAGAAGAAAAAATACTTACTGATAGGTAGATTAACTTGCGGTGGTTCAGTGGTTCTCAGGAAAAGGATTCTGGGCTGGGTGAGGGTCTGAGCAGAGACCTGAGCAGCGTGTAGCCGTCTGTGTACCCTAAGAGGGTGATCACCATCAGCAGCAGCTTCAACTATTCAACAGACATAAAATGAGTGCAGACAAGGCAGAAACTGTTTCTCTTTAGTCTCATTTTTTTTAATCACATACTGGAAAGCTAGAAAACAAAAACAAACAAAACCCAAATATGCTGAACAATAACGGCTAAAAAACATGTCTTAAAACTTGGACCCATAATTTGCCGTGTGAAACACCATCTAATTGAAGTTTTTCTTTTTCATTTTATTTGGAAAGCTCTAAAAAGCTTTTCAGGTCGCTGGAAGCTACATATAAATACAGCTCAAGTATATTAAAAGCCAGCACCTCAACATTATATCAAATGTAACAGGGGGAGGTTACAGTAATCTGTAATAAGCCCTGAAAGTAACATGTAATTACACACGTAAATTGTGTTTTAATTTAAAAATATCCAAAATGTACTAACTGATTAAACTGACCCTGTGGTTTGCGTCTCTTTTCTTTTAAAATATTTCAAAGGTATTCTACTGAGCCAGCTAGTGTCAGCGTGGGGGGCTCGAACCTGTCCTAACCTTTACAGGGCGAGAGGCAGACAAGACCCCAGACAGGCCAACAGGTCATCACTGGGCTAACACGCACACACAGACCACCACACAATCACCGCAACACATACAATCAATTTATCACCAGATAGATTCATCCAATCTGCATATCATTGGAAACCTAAGAGGAAATCCACGCAGACACAGGGAGAGCATGCAAAGTCCAAAGAGAAGGGCGTCACCAAAGGTACGCATTACCCTAAAAATACTTAGAGAATCATTTTCTTTTTTCCTTCAAACCTGTAAGTTGCTAATTCAATGTTTTACTTTACTTATGGGTAAGTAATTTTTTGTATTTAAATAAATTCACTTGCCACTTAATTTACTATCCTTTGAGTTGGACATCATTTAGTTTTCAGTAGATTTGAGTAGACATTATTCTTGTTTTATGGTAAAACTCTGGTACCAGTGTCAGTACATTCAACCCACAGCCACTCCAATTTCAACATTATTCAATTTTATCTTTTGTATCTCAGTATCATCCTGTCAAACTAAATTTGGACTAAATATAATCCTACTGGATTTTTAAATTTAAACATAACGTCAAATGAACAATGCTCAACGCAGAGCTCTCCAGGAAACCTGTGTATGCGTGTCTGTCTCTTTTAAAATGGCTGGCAGAGTGCCCCTCATTTGCAGGTACAAGCACGGCAGTGACATTACAATATTTTTATATTGTATCTCAGGAAACAGCCAGTTTCTTCATAGCTCTGTGATTGGGGCTCATACCCGCAGATTTCTGGCTTCTTGGCTTTCAAATGACGTTAATTGATTTTGACAAATATTGGCCAAACCAAATGAAACGTCAAACGATCCTTTCATGTAATTATCTGACCGCAGCTTCTGATGCATACTAAAAAACACTCAGCCAATCAGAAGAAGTTTATATCATACAGGGAATAGCTTTTCTGTAATGTCATTAAATATGAAGATGAATAACCATCCACACAAAGAAGGAAAATGGCATTCTGATGGAGGAAACAGAGGGACTTGTGTCTATCAACTTTAAATGTCTCTTATTTACGAATCAGAACAATTCAGAGTGCTTCCAACTTTCCAGGAAGAGCCACGCCAGGGTTTGGGCGAGATGAAGTGCTGCTCTTTGCTTTGGCAGAGGGCCTTTGAAGTGTTGGAAAAATTCATTTGCAAGAGCTGAAGTCATGGTGTGCTCAGCCCAGATGTGACTTTGGTGTGACAAAATGGTTTGAGATTAAGTCTAAATGATAGGATGGATGAGGGATTACTTTCTAATCCGGGCAGTTTTTTTGAAGCATCAGTAACTCACAGCGTCTCCAAAATTTTGACTACATAACAAATTCTGACCAAAGGGGAAGAGTGTATTTCAAGATTTTACAATGCATATTTCAACTACCTCTGGATTTCATCAGACAGAGGTAAATGTTAGATTAAGTTCTTTTGGCAGAGTGGCACCGGTTCACTCAGGTACTTTGGCTCAGCTGGCACCGGCTGAAGTTGGTTGATATTGTTGAGCAGTCTGGCCATGAAAACATGCAGGCATTTAAATATAGAAAACACAGAAGTGCTGCTTAAGAAAGCAGGAGAGACTCAAGATTCTATTTTCCTTTTTCAGCATGAAGAGAAAGTAAAGATTCTGTGGATATTTGCATTATACTATTTTTGCCAAACACATTTTTTTATATCTTCAACACCATAAATCTGCTGAAAAATTGCCACATGATGCATGCAAGAAGATATTTATTTACTTATTCAGTTTTAATAAAAATTGCAGCATGCATGCTTTTGCTTTTTTTTCTTGTCAGCATTTTAAAATATTATTATAAATAAACCTAAATAAGCCTTTCTCTTATTGTTTCTGTGGTGCAAGACACACAGCAGCTACTGTATGTCTATTGTTCGTATACATACTGTATAGTTAATGATAAATAAGAACTCAGTAAATTTCATTATAAATTTGATGTAAACGTCCATTCTTGCTGTGAAAAAAATGTGCAGGCATCTTGTTCATTGTAGAAGCTAATTAAGAAGTACCTGTTAGTGATCTAACGTGGACAGAAATTGCATTGTGTCTTCCTGATAGAGATACAGTAACATTACTGCTACTGGCACTGCAACTTAATAACCCTGTGTTATGGGTTTTTGGCGTTATTGTTTAATATCTTCAGTTTTGCTCAGTTCTGCCCCTTTTGACCTTTGTTCACGATTTCATTCTCAGTCTTGGTTCTGCTTCCTTTTCTAATTGCAGTTCGTTCCCTGAGTTTGTTTCCCTGCTCCTCTGCTCTGTATCAAGTCCGTGCTCCTGTTCCCGTGTTTAGTTACTTCCTGTTTTATTTTGTTAATCTTGTGTCTCGTGTGCATTACGTTCAGTTTTGCTTTCCGTTGTCTCCTTAGTTTCATTCTATGTCCTGTCCTCCCCAGCTGTGTCCTCACTCCCCGATTACCTCTTTACCCTCATTTTTCCTCGATTTCGTTTGTCACGTCCTCCTTCATGCCGTGTGCTCTCTCGTCCTGTGTTTTCCCTTTTGTCTCCGAGTTTTTGCATTTCTGGCTCCAGTCCTGCCATGTTTTTGTATTTTGGAATTTTGGAAGAGACTTCAACATTAAAGCTGCTTTTTGAGTTTAAGTCCTGTCTCCCGAGTCCGGCATTTGGGTCCACGCTCTGCCAGCCACACAGCACTATATGACACTTTGCCAGTAACCACATTAGGGGACAGCTTTCTCTCCAGAGACTTCTCCACAACCACACAGTGATCCTAAGAAAACAAGTTTTGTTCTTGTCTTAGTAAATTATCTCGGAGTCCCACACAATCTGCCTGTTTAGTATTCCTACAGATAATGAAATAAATTAACCTGCTTCCATAAAAAATAATCTTTGTTATAATTATACATAAAAAATAATTAACTTATGATCCTGGGATTGTCGCATAC
>VUQK01015141.1:36614-59910 GCA_015106715.1 Bujurquina vittata
CACACACACACACACACACGCACACACACGCACACACACGCACACACACACACACACACACACACACACACACACACACACACAGATTTTGTACAGTGCAGTACGAAAACTAAGAGAAGTTGGAGAAACTCTAGCTGTGTTAATAATTCCACTATTTGAATGACAGGTCTGCACACAATCAGTAAACCTCAGTGCAGATTTAGACCACAAGTGAGCTCGTGGCAGGTCTGGCAGGAGTTTATTTTAGTTTTGTGTAAACTAAGTGCTAGATCTTTGAAGCGCCAAAGTGTGCACGCAAAAAACAGGGGAAAGAGCATGTACGGTCCCCCCTGGTGATGCATCCTGCCTTGGCAAATGCCAAAAGGATCAACCAGATGCTGAAACATCTGTGAGTTTTAATTCATTCACTGAAAACTCCATATGGGGTTTCTCCCTTGGTGGTATGGGTGAGAAATAATTAATCCTTTTATTATTCATCATTTTCACACTGCTTCCCCTCATATGGTGGCAGTTGCAAAGGCAAACACTGTACTTGCAGTGACATATGGCGGCACACTGTTGATCCTAAACTAATACTGAGATAATTTCCACATTATTGTTTGCACTTTCACTTTGACTTACTGACTGACCTTCGCAATTTATCAGCTGCTTGGAATTATTACTAGATCTTTACTGTAATGTCTATAATATATTAGCTACAGATAAGCTGTAAGGTGTTTCCATATATTTTGCTTCAAGATTTCCTAGTGCAATCCTATTCAGAGAGCAACCAATATTTTCTCAGCCTCTAATTTTAAAAAAGCACTATTTACACTTGACAAGTTTAATAATCTCTGTGGTTGGCAGCTACAGACCAAAGTTGGATTTGAATGCACTTCCTCATAGCAGCTGCAGAGCTGGCTGAAAGGCAGAAAAATGTTCCTAAAGTTGTAATACATGATTTCATCTGATCATCCTGCAAAACTTTGCTCTTGTCATTGTCTGCCTGTGTTGAATTTTCTTTCATTCTTCTAACTTTTTTCTGGAAGTCTCAGGTGGAACATTTAGACCAGCCTTGCACGGATTTAGGCCAGCTCTTCCACGGATCGTTCCCTCTCATGCTGTCCTTTCCACACCTGGGATGAACTGAGGCTGCAGCATTTCTAGGCTGATGGGTGCTAAAGTTTTTTACCAGTTTGTTTTTGCCACTGTGGTGATAATCAGGCTCTGCATGCTACCTGTGCTGTTCAGCATTCATTGCAATATAACTCTATTTCCCTGTCATCCTTCTAGTTCATCTCTTGGAATCCATGCTTGGAGCTCACCTTGTGGGCACCAAAAGCCATTCTCTCCTGCTCCAATTAGCCACTCCCATTCCCAGCAAGGGAAAAACTTAACAGCTCTGAACCTGCGAGCACCTACTCACCTTGGTTATCGGTCTGCCGGGCCAGGATTCCTCCTGGGCCCCAGCACTCGCTCCTTGCAAGTAAGAGTGACATCTCAGTGCACAAAGCATGCAATAAGCAAACTATTCCCAATTTCTCCTCTCTGACAGAGCTCCTGAGAATCAGTTACCTGTGAATACTCACCAGCTGTTCACTTGTTAAAACCAGCCTTTAAATAAACACTTAAAAACAGCAGACAGTCGTGAGTCCATATTCAACCAAAATATGGCATTAATTTGAGCTTGCTCTTTCTACAAATCAGTCTCCATGCTGTGCAGCAATGCAAATCTTGTTAAATTTGCACCCAGAAAGACTTTCCAGACTTTTATTTCTAATTCCCAATGAAGCCTCTACAACTCATCTAGGAGTAAAGAGACAAGTAAGAGTAGTCCTGCAATAACCCTTCCAAGTTTGCTCAATATTAGATCTTTATTAGTCATCTCTTGTGACTACAGTAGTAAGTAATGTAGCTATAGCCTTTTTTGCACAGTACTGCAATTACTTCTGGACCGCTTGTAATAATTCAAATAATTTACAGTTGTGTGCAGTTGGCTGGAAGAACAATTAGCCTTTTCAAATTTCCCACTTTGGAAAGTTTAGGTCCTTAGCAAACAAAGTGAAAGCAAACCTTCAGACAGTTAGTCATAACCCTGAGTAACAAAAAACGCTGAAAAATACCTTCAATATTGCTGATCCACAAGTGCCACTTTTGGGTGTGCTAGCATGTCTGGGCCCAAAGTATAACAATAATGGTTTTAACGAGACCCAGTCGACAAAAAATATTCCAGCTGTAACTCCCGATTAGTCCTACAGGCGAGCGCCACTGTCAAATATAGCTACACATCAGATCTAAAGGATAAGGGAGCACAGACTTAGTATGGAGTGTGCAGTGGTCCCTGTGCAAGTACACAAAAAGGCCCTACAGAAATTAGTCTGATGTTCGGAATCAGATTTAATAATTCACGAAAAGTGCAGCAAGGGAGCTAAAGAAAACATGAAAAGGTGCCATGAGACAACAAAATTATCACAGCATTTTCACCCTGAGGCTGATACCTCACGCGATGTGAACTCTGAGAGCACTCTCTGTCCTTTCAAAATGTTTTTACTCTGCATGGAGCCAGTCCAAGGTAATTTCTTTCTGACCGTTCATTCTTCTGCATCAGCCAGCCACAGTGCTGCAGGAAGGCAGGAAGAGAACAGTGCAGCTGTGAAAATAGTTTGCAAAGGGGAAGTGGTTATTAAAAACAGAGCTGCTCAGAAACAATGAAACTCAGAACACCCTCAGACAGATGTGAGCGTTAGTGGGAAACACGCTCAGCCCAGAATGCAGCGTTTCTGGTCTTGTTTATTTACGTTCTTGAATTATTTTTAAAAACTGTTGCCTGCTGTGCAAATAATAAAGTGGATATTGGTTGAATGCTCAGCCTGATAACGGCAGTCTCGCACACTCGCAAATATTTTATTTTTTTCGTGGAGGTCCAAAAGAAAATATTCAAATTCACTGACCCACAAGGTTTTACCCTTTTATGTGCGAAATTTAACAATTCGCTCAGTCGATTAAAATGAAAGCTCTTTTGTTTATTCAGCTATAGAGGCAATGGGGAAAGATGAAGCAGACTTCTATAAACGTGAGTTTTTCAGGTGAAGATTGGGAATGTACAAAAAAGCCCTTTCCAATAAATTTGCATTCTAATCTGCGCAGCCACATTGAAGGCCTGTGGGCCAACTTTGTGGATGCTGTTTATTTTCTGACTTGTGATAGACCTGGCAAAATAAAAGTAGAACATTTAATAACGTGGACCACAAATGCTGTATGTCGGCATTAAGAGTCCTGTTTTCTTGTGTTATAGTGCTGAAAGTGAAACACAGTTTTCACTGAATATATGTAGTCTGAGTCATACGGAGTTAATAAGCCTGTTAAGGTGACCACAATATACAGTATGTGTGAATTTTAAAATTGTGAATTTAATTCGGGCCACCGGGGGGGATTAATGTGATCTATGTTAAAATCCTGATGGCTGAATTTCTCATGAGGGCAAGCACAGAAAGCTTTAATAAGAAATGCACTGCACCAGGTGAAAACGGTCTCTGTGACTCAGTGTAATGTGACCATACTATAAAAAAATCACACACAAGAGATATTATTATAGATCTGAATGTAAAGCATGCACTACTGTACAGTACTGTGCAAAAGTCTTGAGTCACTCCTTGTTTCTTTACATTTTACTTCCAATGAGCCAGACGTTGCCGCCATTTTTGAAATGGTATTGAGCAACAGCTTTCAAGGCTTCTGAAGGTCTTTCAAAGTTTTGCTTTAGACCCTGGTTGCTTTTTCAATCAATTTCTTTCCAGCCCTTCATATTTTTGACCATTTTCAGAGGACCGTTTTTTTCTTTTTCCTTTTTTTGGTACAGTATGGAGAGCCACTGCATGCTGACCTACAGTATGAATCATTCAAGCATAAAAAAAGGCATCTAACTCAAGGGATTAACCAGTGTTGTGTCTACACATGGCAGACAACTTAGCAAATAACCAATGTTGCATTGCATCTTTAGACACAGCCTATTGCAAAAACACATAATTTGCAATACATCTACAGCTGAGTCTATGAAAAAAAGCAAACGATATGGCAGTTTGACAGGAATAAAATAGTATTTCTGCACCTACAAGGTGATTCCCAAAGAGCTCTTAGCCAAAACCTTGGCATGTCTTGACATGGTGTGCATGAGCAAACTGGACAAGTGAAGGACAAGAGAAGAAGTAGCAGGCTTAAAAAAATATCCACATAAGATAAACACTATCTGAAAGTCATGTCCTTAAGAGATGGGAAAAATCCAGCAAAGACCTGACACAGGATCTGAGAGCTGCATCTGGCCCTTCAGCTGACCCATCTACTGTCCACTGAAGCCTCATCAGAAATGCTCTCAGTGGAAGGGTGGCTGCCAGGAAGCCGTTCTTAAGGAAGGGAAGCAGGGAGGAAAGGCTGAGCAATGTCAAATTACCCAAGGCCTGGACTGTAAATCGGTGGTAACAGTTCTGATGGAGTGATGAGTCCAAATTTGAAATTTTTTACTTCAAATTGCCATCAGTATGTACAGAGGAGAGGCAGTGAGTGTCTACAGACATCTGTGGAACACAGTGGAGGCTCTGCCATGACTGGGGGCTGCATATCAGGCAGTTGTGTTGGAGATCTTAACAAAATGGATGGAATTACTGTATGAACACAGAAAATTACTGTCAAATTTGGATCCACCATGCAATACACTGTCAGTCATGGACTGGCCTCCACAGAGACCAGACTTCAACATCACTGAAGCAGTGAGGGATAATTTAACAGTGAAAGGAACAAAAGGCAGCCGACATCCAAAGACGAATGTCCTTCATGAAGGCTGGAGAACCTAAGAGAGTTCAAGCTGTGGTGAAGAATAAAGGTGCTGACACTGCCTTTCAAGCTCATTAGAACTGCACAAACTCTGTTTTTGCTTTATTGCACACACACCTTATATCCTTGACCTAAAGGACATCTTTTTAAAAACAAATGAAAATGAGAATAATTAAACTAATCTATATGCTACTGCTGTGCAGTCACAGAACAAGATTACGTTACAAAGTTGCACTTGTACAGGAGCAGGTGAGAGGAGGTTTCATTTAAGTTAATATTACATGTAGATATAGTTTTGTTCTATCAAATGAGCACCATCCTCCTCACGCCCCCACCCTGTTCTGTCTTTAAATCTCGGTACCTCTCTTTCTGCTGCTGTTCCTTGGCTCACTTCTTATCAGACGTGTTCAGCTGTCGGTGGAACGTCCACAGTGACTGCCAGTGTACGGGGCTACTTGGCAGCGGTCGAAGCTTTTAATTTTCCTCACTGTCCAATATTTTAAATATCTTTCTTCACTCCAGTAATTTTCTCCTCTACATTTCCTCACACCTTGGCAGTAATGACCTGTGTATAAAATACCTGATGGAAACTCACACTTATGGACAGGGTAGGACAGGGCAGCTGTAACCAAGCGCTTAGTAATTACAGGGAGTCAAAAACCTGTTACATGGACTATAACAATATGTGTATCCAGGTATTGAATTTTAACCATTGCGCTGTGATATTTGGCACCAAAAAAATAGACACAACTAGAAGTACTATAGTACCATGCTGCTGCTGTAAAGAATTAAATATATTCTGATGAAGTTGAACGTGCACTACTAGAAACATCCCTCTTCTTCCACTTGTCCAATTCAGGGTTGTGGGGAGCTGGAGGCTCCATACTGGGGCCCCCAGCTGGGTGGTGGATTCAAACCCAGGGCCTTCTTATTGTGAGGTGATGGTGCTAACAACTATTTGGACCCCCCAAAAAAGACATTTGGGCACTGACCAACGGTTCCTGTAACCAGCTGTTACAGGAGTGGACTCTCATATTAAAAATAGCCATAGTTTCTAATAATGAACCCCGCGTGTATTATTAAGCAAACTGTGTGATTTTCAAGGTTTCTCGACATCAAACAAAGTGAATTTTCTTAATGTGGTCATTTCAGGCGCAGAGCTGTGGCTGTCAGCCTGAAATGACCACATTAAAGATCATAAGACGATACTACATTTATCTCATATTTGACAAATTCTTTGTTTTTAAGGTGGTCTAGACCAGAAATCCTTTTTCAGTTGTTTAGGGCAAAAAAAACTTGCCTTTGTTCCATGTTTGCTTATCCTACGATGCGAGGCTGTTCCATCTACAGCATAAAGGACAGTGCCGAGAAGCTAAAACCACAAGCTGTGAACAACATATTGATATTCAGTCTGAATGTTTCAATTATATAACTGCAAAAACAGCTTTTATCAGTGGTGCAGGGAAATAAAACACAATTCCTGAAAGCAGAAGTTTGCATTTCTGCTCGCATTTCAGTATATTTCCCTCACCTACACCTCGAGCATGGTCATATAGACACAGCTTCACGCAGCTTGTTTTTCAAAGACTGAACCCACTGTCACATCCCTAAATAAGCTGAAAATATTGTGAGCTTTGTGTCTATGCTGTACACTTTCATAGTGTCACAGTATTCGAGCTTGAAAGTCTATGGATGAATGTAAGGAGAAGAAAGCTAAAAAAAAGCAGAGGAGGTTTCCCCAAACACCAGATTGTGTTTGTAGAAACCAGGTGAGAGGACAGCCTGTAAAAAAAGGAAAGGGGGCTAAAATGACTTGTTTCAGGCAGTGGATACTGATCATTATATTAATCTCCCAACAAATGAACCCAAAAAATGATTTAAACAGGATCCCTTTATCCACACTGTTTGTGAACGTTATCTGCACAAAATGCTGTTATCTAGCACATACAAGTCAACTGGGAGAAACATATCAGTTCACAGCTTTGAAGCAATAAGAAGTAACATCACAACCTGCAGCACGGTGGTTAGCACTGCTGCCTCACAGTTAGCAGAACATCTGGAAGGCCTGGATTCGATTCCACCTCTCTCTGTGTGGAGATTGCACGTTCTGCACATTCTGGACGTTCTGCCCGTGTCTGTGTGGGTTTCCTCCCACAGTGCAAAGACATGCACTTACTAGGGTTAGGTTATTTGGCCAATCTAAATTACCCGTGAATGTGGATGGTTGTCTGTCTCTGTGTTGGCACTGCGACAGGCTGGTGACCTGTACACAATGGAAATGAGGGTGAAACTGAAAGTAGCCAAATGATCTTTGAAAATACAACTTGACTTCACAGTTTGTTTGCTTTTTCTAATAAATAAGCTAAATAAGTTATTATTATTATTTATTTTATACTTGTGAACATTTCAAGAAAGAAAAACAAAAAAAAAAGAAGTTTGAATACTTACAGCGCACATCTTTTGGTTAGAAAGTGATTGTGTGTTGCTGCCTCTCTCTCCGCCGACTGGGAGTATTTCAATTCATGATAAAAAAAAAATATTACCAAAAAAAAAACCTACAACAAACTAGATTTGATGAAATTTTAATGATCTCTGTGAAGAAATGAATAATTCACCCATTGTCACACTGGAGGAGCTTTCAGTTCTTAAAGCCGCTCATCAATAATCTGCCTCTAATTTTCTCTGAGCAGTTCTCCAGAAGGATGGAAAGGCTATCTCTGTGCTTCAGTGTGCACTGCACCCAGAGGGATGGACCCACTAACAGAGATCTGTTTATACTGCCTCACCTCAATCTGAGTTCATGCCTTCTAACTAATGTCAGCCATGTTTAACAACCACCTGCCTTATCGCATGCGCACACAGACATAAGGCACCAGCCGCAAAATCAATCAACCACAGAACCTGTGTCAACTGCCGCAGAAAAGTGGAAATAAGACATTTAGAAAACACTGAAAGTTCAGATAGGATACCACCAAGTAAATTTAGATGTTTGAGTATTCCAGCTGCTCTCATTACAGAAGCAAATCTGACAATCGGTATTCCCGACATCCACTCGCAGCTGCTTCCCTACAAGTCACTTTTTTGTGCAGTACACAAACACTTCACTTTAAAAAAAATCTATGGTTGTACTCACAAGTTCAATACTCCGACTCTGCCTGCACACCTGAGGTGAAAGAGGTAAGTCTGTGTTTCCCACTCAGACCTGCCAAAATATTTTCCATGAATCATACCTGCTGGTTAAAAGAAACAAAACAAACTGTACTTACATAGAGGTAAATTTCAAATCATAGGGTTTTTCTATATGCACATGTCACATACTGACATGTCTGTCTGACTGGACTTTATAGAACAGAAATAAGCAGTCAATGCAATGCTGAAGCAAACTTGTCATCATGTTGTCACCATATTGTTTGGCTCTGGCTGAGTGAGGTATTTACAGTAAATGGCAGCGTGTCCCTGTGGTGATGAGAGGTGTTCAGTACCAGGCTCCTCTGAATCTGTACCCAACATTGTTCGCTCCATTTAGAATGGCCCAAACATGCCACAGGCAATCATGAAATGGGGCTGTAGTGATAAACATGTTTTCTAGTTTAAAAACTGGCATGTCCAGGTTTTTAAAGTGGCTACTGCTTTATCTGCAAGAAAAACAACAAAAAAGTGAACAATATTTTTTTAAAGGTGTATGACGAATGGATTTGGTGGATAAAATGAAAGATGAACACGTACTGTCGCTCTGCGTGAGGTAAGACTGATTGTTTGCATATTGACATTTAATTGAGCTTTTTAGAAATTAGTCTGAAGCACACGGACAGGTGGTAGTCGGGGGATGACAGGATGTAAGGGGACATTTTTAGCACCAAAATAGGATGTTAACCATGTGACCCATGTCCCCAGCACTCTTTTACATTCATTATCTCACTACATGTCAAACACGGCTAGAAGCAGCAGCGAAGAAGCTATTAAGCCTTATCTATTATTGAGCAGTCAAAGACCTTGTAATGGCTGCAAAAAAGGAGAAACCACTGACACCAAGATTCTTTCACAGTTGTATAATTTATTGTCTGTCGCTGCTTCCAAAGAAAATAAACACGTTTTCTCTTTTTTTTCTTTTTTCATAAGATCTAGTTCATGTCGTTAAAGCAGTCAGCAGTTTGGCTCTTCACCCTGTTGCTCTCTGTTGTGTTTCACAGAAGTGATGGGCCTTGTGTCAGCTCAGTCAGAACACTCTTTATATGTCCATTTAATGCACTCAAGTAATAATACATCATTTCATGCAGATAGAGACACTGAGATGACAGAGATGGGGGCTTTTGCGAAAGGTTACAGAAGCTGTAGGTCTACTGTCTACTCTTATACTTGTCTGAGAGGTTCACTTTAGTCCTTTGACCATCCAGAGAAAACTGTCTCGGTCCTCAATCCTCAGCATTATCTTTTGTGACCATTTAGGCTGACAGGCAGCTGAGCATTCACAGGACAGATGATGTGCAGTGAATAACAAAAGACCGAAGCAATCGCACCCATAAGTTAAAAGAGGTCAGCAGTCTCATTGTTAATTTCTGCTGTGGTTTGCAGCACAAACTATTATTCCTTGCAAGTGCATGTGCAGCATACGTTTTATCTACTCATATTTTGTCTTGGAGTGTCGCGTCTGTGATCTGTCCCAACACGACATTCGTAGCAGAGGAAACAGCCTCACTTCTAGATCCATTTACTAGTTCTTCCTGAGCCTCAGGTCAAAATTACATGATTTTTATCAGTAGATTGTGTTTGTCTGCATGTAACTGAACTGTGAATGTTAGAGCTCACTCATTTGGGGGAAAATCTGTCATAATTCAGACTGAGACAGGACGACGCCAAAGCCATATATGGCAGAAGCAGTTTAACAGTTTTATTATAAATAGGGAATATTGCAACAGAATTATGTTCCAAGTCCAAAGTCCACAGGTAAGTAAATCTGACAGGGTGACTAATCAAAAGCCCAATCTAATCCTAACAGGTACGCTCAGAGTGGGCCTGCAGGTGAGTTTGCAGCATTTCCAGAAACGGAGTCTCACTCTTCATTCACAGGGAGACAGGTAGGGATATGAGATTTCCTGACAGAGTGCAATTCTCTCTGAGCAAAGCCAGACAGCAGCGCGCACGCGCGCGCGCACACACACACACACACACACACACACACACACACACACACACACACACACACACACACAAGGGGAATCCTGAGGGAAGCCGACAAGACAAAAGGCAAGTGCACCAATACCAACGTTTGAAAGAGATTAAATCCTAAGAAGGCTGATATTACCACCTCGACAGCTCAAACAATCTGGCAAAGGTGAAGAGGAATGGCTGGTGCTTAAGTGTGGGGTGGTGGGAAACAGGTGTTTAGTGCGATCAGCGCTCCGGCTGGTGGCCACGCCCCAGGACCATCAGAAGGAGAAGGAGTGAGAGAAGCAAAACCTTCCTCGGAGATGCCGGAACCAGGACAAAAACCTGCTCAGTGTTTTTTTACTGCTGCAGGACTGAAGGCACAGACCTTGTGATTTTTCATCTGCTATATCCAACATCAAGGATGACTTTTAAACCTCAAAATGAGTTCAACTTAATACAGTGAAACAAACCTATTTTCACTATTTTATGAGAATTTTTATGTTGATGATGATTTCAACAATTCAATGATTATGAGGCGCGATTGAAACCGTCCAGGCATTTGATTCCTAGAATTCAACATATTTAGCCCGTCAAATAGGAGAGTGTGTCCAGGTGAGTACTTTTAGTGGGCACGTCTATCATTATACTAATTTAATTTAAACTGAGGCGATTGTTTTTACCTGACTGAATGTTTAACCTCTGGAGCAAATTAGTCTGCCTTGTTAAATTCACAAGTTCTTCCTTTAATTTTGAGAGCAGCCCTGGTGTACTTTACAAAGAAGAAGAGCATGCCCCTCCTTAGAGTTTAAATAATCAGCTTAAATGAAGGGATAGCACCTCGGGTCCTAACTAAGAAGAAGGCAAAGCTGAAAGTGCTGTGAAATGCCGGTGAACAGAGCCTGGATGGTATACGGTGAGAGCTAATCAGGACCTTTCTATGCCCTGACAACCCTGTATGACTCCAACAATTACAATGTCGAGGATTAGTGAGTTGCGCAGAAACACACAATATGTCAAGCTGCAACCATTAAATGATGGTTCCTCTTCGTTGACTCTGCCAAAAATCACTTGGTGCATTTGCATGCAAATGCAAGTTATGCTCCTGGCATAATTTTCTTCTGTGGGTGACTGGTTATATTTGATATCGTAGTGGAAGAATTTACATCATTTGTTTGAGAGTGTAAGGCTGTGCACTGTCACAGACTACCCGCATTATAAACCTGTTTATTTATCCATATGTAACAAGCATAGGTTTGCCTGTTTAAATAAATGAATAATTATTAGTGAGTGATTTTTCTGGTTGAATGCTTAGCTGTCTATTGGTAGGTCTGAGTTTGCTTTGCTTTTTATTGATGTTGCTTTTACATTGTTTGGGAATATACTGTATGTGCCCCCTTAACGTATGCTTTTAATCTCATAGCGCCAACAAAAATGATGCTCATCAGGAAATATGAGAGATTCTGGCTGTTAGTACATTTGAATTGCACCATGGTAGCTGTTTTGGTGTTTTTGTTAATATTGCATAGACATGAACATATTTAGTAAAGTGTTAGCTATTGCAGTGGAATCAGTTTGTGCAGGATTTACGGCACAGGATCTAAGTGAAATTCCCAGATAAACGGTATGCTTATATCATTCTGAACACAGTCTGTTACGCTGACTCGTTGAAACAAAACCACCATAACTTTTAGCCGCGGTCATTAATGAGATGACTCCCAGTTCAATTCCTATTGACTAAAGGGCTCCATTATTGCCTTGTTAGACATCACTGTTGTACCATTATCCCTTAATTATAGTGAAGTCAGAGCAGTGCTGATTATTTGCCCTCTCTCGTACAGTACAAAATAATATGAGCCAAGGTAGTAATCATCCTTTCTAACGAACATGGCCAGAGGTGTTACTGCATTAACTGTTGAATTTGAATGGATTCATTAGCGGCTGACAGTGAGTTATCTGTTTAAGGAAATTCGTTGTTATTTAACAATAAGGATGAGACAAATATTTGCACTCCTTGCAATTCTGACCCTAAACTTCAAGTTGACTGAGCCTGAAAAAAAACCTCACTGACCAGATTAGTTCACTTTGTTATTTTTTGGCTTTTTAAGGTGCTTTTTCACAGCATGTCTTTAGAGTCAATAATAGCATAATTAACTTGATGTATAGTTTTCTACGCAGGCATTTTTTATGCACAGCTTTCTTAATGTCCCATCACAGGTTGAGGTCTGGACTTTGGACCTATTGCAGCACCTCGATTCTTTTCTTTTTCAGCCATTTGTTGCTGATCTTGTGATCATTTTCCTGTTGCATGACTCAGCCGAGCTTTAGCTGTCCGACAGATGGCCTCATATCTGACTCTAGAATACTTTGGTATACAGAGGAGTTCACAGCCGACTCAGTGACTGTAAGGTGTCAGCTCCACCGCTGCGCTGACAGTCAGTATGTGTTGATGTGTGTGCTGATATGGTGTGTGTGGTTTTCAGCAAACATGGTGCTGTCCATTATGGCCATTTTTGGTCTCAGATGTCAAAAGGACATTGTTGCAGATGTTTTGTGGTTTGTTCAAATGCAACTTTGCAAACCTAAGCTGTGCTGCCATGTCCGTTTATTTAGTTATCATGCTAACTGAGGCCTGTAGAGTCGCAGATGTAGCTCTTGGGCTTGTGTGTGATTTCTCTGAGCAGCAAACTGTCCAAACTTCTGCTCACGCTTACACATGATCAGTTAGCCAAGTGCTTGATTAGCTGCTACTTATGCTCTTTATTTCCACCAAAGTGGAAAATGTGTGCTCAGTTTTTCACAGGACTTTCCCCATGATTGCATCCATGGTTCATCAACTCCAGGGCAAAATAAGTTTTGTCCGTTTGCCCATCGTCCTTAGTTTCAACAATACCTGCAGGTGTTAACAAGTAATTTTCTAGAGTTTCCAAGAGATATATGGTTCCCTGATTTTTCCTCTTGAACCTCCTCGTGACATTATGTTTTCAAATATTTAAAACACAATGACTTGCAAAACCAAACCTGGTTCACACATATACTGTAAGCCCCACTTTAGAACAAAAATAAATTTTAATCTTGATTTTTCCAGCATCAGTGAAACTAACTCCATTCTCTTTATCTCTCCTCTCCTTTATTATTGTGCAGTCAACACAATAGTATTACCATCACCGTGATGCTGAGCTAGTATTAACACTTTGCTCAGAGCACCATTGTACCTGTTTACAGCCTTGCAGAGCTACCAGCACGGCTGTAGACTCTTAGGGCTCTACAGTTTGTGCTGGCAGAAAGCACAGAATACATTTGCCAGTTGGTATTTTCCTGGGGTTCACTGAGGTTATCCAGTGTGAGACGTGTGGAATAAGATGTACCACTGCCAGCCCAGTGGTGCACTGCATTCTTAATTCCTAGGGTTTGAAGCCAACTTCCTCATGCAGGTAGAGGGTGCCATGAACTTTTGTTCCATTATATTTTGATTACTTTATCTTGGTGAAGGTAACTCACTGTAAAATTACACACATCTTTTTTTTGTTTGATTCATTTAACCAGGAGAAAATAAGACTCTTGAGGTTAAAAGTGTCTTTGCCAAGAAATAAATGGAGTTGAATAAAACAGTAGAGCACACACACACACGCACACACACACGCACACACACACACACACACACACACACACACACACACACACACACACACACACACACATCCAAATCCATACACCAGTTAAATACAGGTGACTAAAATAAAAATATAACGCAGATACAACCAAAACTTGTAAACTTCTGTGTCAATAAAGAAAGAATACCTTAGTAAAAGTAATTGTCTAATGCCAGGGACAAATAATATTTTAGCAAAACGTTTGCAGCCTGAAGTAACTGCAGTCATTAAGACCAATTTCTTAAGTTTTGGTTGATTCTGCAGCTGTTTCCAGAACAAATGAGCTGCAAATGGCAAATTTCCAAATTCAGTGTGAAACTTTGGGACAGAAGGAATGAATCTTGGGACCTAAGACAATAACTTCCCACAGTTTTATGATGAATGGAAGTCAGTAAGTAAGATGGGAGCAAACCGAGGACACCATTGTGAGGACAAATGCATATACAGTAAATCACATAACGGCCTTAAGGTGCTCTATATTGTAGGGAAAGATCCTGCAATAACAGCAAGAACCCCCCCCCCCAACAATCAGAGGACCACTTCTGACTAAACACTTGGTGACAGTGGGAGGAAAAACTCCCTTTAACAGGAATAAACCTCTGGCAGAACCAGGCTCAGGGGAGAGCAGCCATCCACCATGACCAAGAGAGACAGGACAAAATACATAATGTAAATACGAAATAATTTACAGTGCTGTGCAAAAGTCTTGAATCACCCCTCATTTCTTTATATTTTGCTTGGAAAATAGAAAATAGGTTCAAACATATTTTTTTAAACATGCAAACATGCATTGAAATACTATATAATGTAAAAACTGCATCTTTACAATTCTAAGAAGTTTGAATAATAATACCTTTGACTTACATAGCATTTTTAAAGGTACTCAAACCACTTTACAGTTTTGTGCACTATTCATTCACACTTGCTGGTGGTAAGCTACTAATGTAGCCACAGCTGCATTAATCTTCAATCAACAAGTATCTTTCAGTTTAATTTTTTCAGCATTTTAATGTCAGAATGTAAAACAAATCAGTTTCATCGTGTGTTGTTCTCCTTTAGTACAACATTTCTCTGTGCACCAAAACTACTGAGCATGTTCTGATTATGACCTTAGAATTATTCAAACATAATAGCCAAAAAAACGTGCTGGGCCAGAAATGAAACAAAGATGTAAAAAGTGAGAAGCTGGTTTACACTCTGTGCTTCATCATCATGATGCTGCTAGATTAGGTCACAGGGAAAGAATCTCTTAGACAAGAGAGTGACTAAATTCTAAATAATGATCCACATGCAAAATTAAAAGTGCAATGCTCATACTAAACAATAAACACATACATAATTCTGCACAGATTAAATACACAATTTCAGTAATTTAAGGCTTTATTTATGTACAAACAAAAACAAAAAATATTATTCTGTTCTGCCAATAATGTTTGTAGCAGCCTGGAACCAGAATACAAGCGCCATCTCTTCTCCATTGCAGTAATATCATACATTGTTAAGCAGCAATTACACAAGCTTGGTCCTCTGGCTGATTTTTAATTTTTGTGAAGCAATCTTTGGACTGTTGGAAAATAACCACAGAAACCCAGGGGCTCATGTGGACATTAACTTTTAATTTCAATTAATTATTCTCCACTTTCCTCTGCAAATCAACAGGTGTGTTGAATTATGACAAAGTAAAAGCAGTTTGGTCTCATGAGGAATTAAAGCGCAATTAAAATTTCCTACTCTTTGCTCAATTTAGACTTAATGAAATACAGAAAAACAACATAAAAAATGCATTTTTATAAATTCTTTTTCCGCTGTATGCATTTGGGGCTGAAGAAAAGAGCAGCCACTTTCCATTTATAGTGTCTTTTTCATGTGAGGCTACTGCATATGTAAAACTAAAGGACAGCACAGTCTTTAGCATGCACTGAAAAGTCTACTCAGCTTTTAAGAGCCAGTGTATTACAGCTTCTGTATTCATATTTTGGAACTTTTCAGTGACTTCTATTTTCTGAACCCTTGTCAGGACTGTCACAGTGTGCAACATATATCTACAAATATATTTATATATATTGCACACCTTTAAATGTACAGTAATGAATGATTTCATATCTAGCTAAATGCCATCACGTACAGTGAGCTGGCCAGCCTCCTTGCACCTCTGTCCAATTCACAATTTTTGCTCAGCCTAACATAAATAACAGTCAGCAACTAAAATGCTTTTGTTAATTATGATGTTAATGTGTAGCACAGTATTGGAAAATGTTCCATGTTTAGTTTTACACCCCCCCCCCTCCCGAGGTTACACCCTATTTAATCTGTAGATGATGCTGTGGAGTAGCTGTGTCATTGGAGAGACCATTGTAGAGACTATAGCTACAGGCTGAGCGCATGAGCAGAAAAATCAGATGTAATAAGCGGTCTGGGCAAGACGCTAACTTTGGTGTCCTCTTCTTTAGACCACAGTTTTTGTATAATTGGCTGCACTGTGCTCTCTTGCCTTTTTGTTGCTTGCTGCTGGTCCAGATTTCCCCTAGTTCCTTTTTTTTCTTTTTGGTTTTTAATTCAATTTCAATTCTTTTAATTATTTTAATTTAATTCAATTCATTTTGGTTTACCTACAAAACCTAAAATAATAAGTACCTGGCGACAGTGGGACAAAAAACTCCCTTTAAAAGGATGAAACCCCGGGCAGAAGCCGGCTCGGGGAAGAGCAGTGGTAATGGGCGAGAGGCGGGAGACAGAACAAAAGACACAATGTAAATGTTCGATAATCTACAGTCTTGAGCCACTGGTCACATCTTCCTATTTCGCTTGGAAAACAGAAAATAGGTTCGACAGTTTATTGAAACATACAAATATACTTTGAATTTGTATTTGTACATTGAATGTGTACAATTCTAAGAAGTTTGAAAGCCAATATTTTTTTATGAGCACATTTATTCTTCAACCCAGCCTGAACTCTCTGAGGCATCTTTCTTCTCATTTCTTTAAGTGGGCTTTAGAAATAGTTCTCTGGGCTTCTTGAAGGACCTTCAACTGATTGATACTGTTCCATTGTGTAGTTTGTTTGTACTGCACTGGCAGTGTGTTTGAGATCACATGTTGTGCTGAAAAAAGAAGCAGTTACAGTGTTGGATTAAAATCTGATGCTATGTTTCTGTGTTCATTGTCTCCCTGTTTTCCTTCCTTAAGAACAGCCACCCTTCCACTAAGACCATTTCTGGTGAGGCTTTATGATCGATCAACTTTTTGAGATTCTTTTTTAGGTCTGCCACTTCTTCTTTTGTCCTCTACTTGTCCAGTTTCCTCAGTTATTTTTAAGGACACCCTGCACTCCATGTTAAGATATGATAGGTTTTTGGCTATTCGTTCTTTGGGAATCACCTTGTCAGTGCAAAAATATTCTTTTTTACCTGCAAACTCTGTTATCTTTGGCATTTTTCATAGATTCAACTAAAGAAATAGGAACTGTTAAACCAGTAAACCAGTGCATGAAGATCCAGTTTAACATTGTTTCTTTGTTAAGTTGTCTGTTATATGTAGACACAACATTAGTTCATTCCTTGAGTTGGGAGACTTTTGATGCTTGAATGATTCATGGCTCATTGTTAAGTGGTTTAACAAAGAAAAAAAAAGTTTAAGAACTGAAAATGAGTGAAAAAGCAGCTAATGGAAAATCTTCTGCAATAGTTCTGCAGAAAGTCTGGAGAACTATTGCTTTGAAAAATGTCTGGCTTCTTGGAAGCAAAGATTTTTGCACAGTCCTGCATTTCTAAAATAATAGTTTACATTTTTAAAAGAAATACTTACTGTTCAATAGTTAAAATATAATCAACAATGTATTTCAGCCTACCAAGTACATCATGTCCCAGCTATGAAATTATGCACACACTGAATGCCTTTTGGTTGATAGCCGATCTGTCTGGAGGTCACAGCCAGAAGATAGAAAATGGACGAAAAGGGTGCTGGTTCCTCACCGTCAGAGATAAGACAGCCAAGAATGATGGAGCCAAACGGCAGGAGAAGAGAAAAGGACAAATTATCTGATTCACCACAGGCCTTGAATTCACCAGTAGGGAATAAACAAGATAGTCTGCCTTTCTGGGACCCTGCATGGACTTCACCTCAACCTTTAGCTTTTTTTTTGTCACAGTTTTGCCTTTTGTGCAGTGATATTTTCATCACCTGGGGCACGATTGAGTCCTGCTCTAAGGTAAGAGAATTAAAAAATAACGGTTCATGTGACGGCTATGATAAAACTAGAGCACGTGCAGAGACGCGAGGGAAAAAATATCTGACATGGCATTCATTTGACTTGTTGCTAACAATTTTGAAAAAAGAAACAAAAAAAGACAACTGCTTTCCTTTTTCTTCAAAGACCTTAAATGAACAATCCAACACGTGCTCAAACATGGACTGACTGCTCTTGATTTTGTCAGCTGGTATTTGGCGATGTAGATCCCTGAGCAAATTACCTTCTCTTCTCTCGCTCCCTGTCATGGTGATGATCCCAGTTGGCGTCTGATAGGTAACGCAGCCTGGCATCTGACCTCTGAGAATGTTTCTCTTATGTGTGAGCGTGAGCTGACAGCAGCTTAATGCCAGTGTTAAAGCCTGCCTGTGGAGGGGAGAGAGGGAGTTCAGAGGACTGCTGTGACCAGTTCTTTATTAAAGCCGCTATCTATAGCAGCAGACTCATCAACTGTAACTAAAACCTCCACACACACTATTTCTGTCCAAATTAATGTCTGCAAAAACCTTTCTCATTTCTTCCAATCTGTAGTTTGTTTATTCGCACCTTTTCTGCGTCTGTTTTTCTGTGGCTTATCATCATTTTTTTCTCTTTGGTCTGAAATGAATCTTTATTTATTTATTTAGTTAGTTAGTTAGTTGGTCATTTTTGCTAGTTTTGTACATTCACTGGCTCGCTTTTAATAGATTTTCAGTGGCATTAATGACAAACCAAGCTGCAGCAACATGAATATCTGAACTGAAGGCAAAACTATCATTATGACATGAAAGAAAGTGGATAAAAGAAAGACATTGATGTAGAACGCTTCGCTGCTCTACCACCTTTGTTGCACACAAACAGGAAATTGGGCTGGAAAATGAAATAACACTAAATAGAAAAGGAATGTTCACTTTGATAAATTAATTTTTCCATGTTTAGTCTTTTTTTTTCCTCTTTTAGTTTAACACGCAGCACTGCAAAGAGCCATAACTGCTATTTCATCTCTGTCTTTTATGTAAAAAAACCAAATACTAATTGGAATTTATTCTCATTTCCTCTATAAACATGTTTCATAGGATTCCAGGCAGTAAAGCTTTCCTAAATTGTGTGATAATATTGGTAATTTTCTGCCTTCTTTTTCAGCTGCTCCCTTTATTGGTCATCACAGCGGATCATCTGCATCCTCTTCTGTCACACCAACCCTCTGCATGTCCTCCTTCATTATATCCATGAATCCTCTCTGAGCTCTTCCTCTTTTCCTCCTGCGTGACAGCTCCATATTCAACATCCTTCCAAACTATCCCTCCTGCAGACCGTCTCAGTCTTGCCTCTCCGACTTTGTCTCCTGGACTGTCCCTTTGATGTACTTATTTCCAATCTCGTACATCCCCAATGAACGTCTCAGCATCTTCTGCCACCTTCAGCTCAGTCTCCTGTTTTGTTTTTCTTTTTGGTCAGTGCCACCATCTCTAAACTATTTACCAAAGCAGGTCTCATTACCATCTTGTACACCTTCTCTCTGCTATCCTTTAGTCATAAATTACACCTGATACTCATCTCCACCCACTCCTTGTGCACAGTCTGCAGCTTTGGATGTTTGACCCGGGTATATAAACTCCACCGTCACCACCTCTACTGTTTGCATATCAACCTGTCTCCCTCCCATTTACACATGTCTTCTGTCATGTCTTGTTGTCTTCTGTCCTCTTCTCTCCAATGCACACCTCCACCTCTCCAGGCCATTTTCCACCTGCTCCATACTCTTACTGCAGATCACAGTGTCATCTGTAAACATTATAGTCCAAGGAGATGCCTGCCTGACCTCAAACTCTCAGCCTGTCCATCACCGCTGCAAATAAGAAGGTCCCTGTTCTAATCCCGGCCCCACCTTGAACCCATCTCTTCCTCCTACCACACATCTCACCACTGCCTCACTGTCCTTATACATGTCCTGCACCACCCTCGCATACGTCTCCGACAAAACGAAGGTGGATATAAATCCATATAACATTAGTTTTGCAAACTTTCTAAAATAACTTAGCAAACCTTAAGGTAACAGAATGCTTTAAAATCAAGAAATGGAGTGGTATGTATTGTACCTAAATTGCGGTGCATTTAATACAATCTTCTTTTGTAGACATAAGTAAGGCTTACAGCATTCAGCCGAAAAAAGCCACCGTCACTTGTAATTTCCTTCAGTCTGAATACCGGGCTGAAACTAGCAATGCTTTCATTTGCTTTCACAGAAATGGCATGGTGAAGGGAAAAACATCAAATGTAAGGTGATCGCTGCTCAAGCTGAATAGATGTGAGTAATTTAAATTCCCTATTATTTTTTATATTACAAAGATGCTATTGAAGCAATCTGCTGTGCCTGCACTCAGCAACTCCAGACTGGCACACACACACACACAATGATTTCCAGGAAGCGCATCTGAAGTCTACTCATAAAGAACAACCTGCAGTGGGGAGGTGATTACTGAAAGGCAGCGTGACCTTACAACAACTGTGAGCAACAGTATCAGAAGGCAAATAGTTTAGACTGATAAATGTGACAGGATGCACCAATCCTGCAGTCCTCAGGTGCAGCTTCTCTCATGCAGGCATTCAGAATGAGATAGTGGTTTATTAGAATTACCAGCACTGTGAGTATCAGTCATAGTGACAGAAAACGTGGTTTCCTGTTGCACACAAAGCCTTTCCCTCAGGGTCCAACTCTTACAGTACGCACTCAAGTGTAGAAGTGAGTGTGACTTGACTTACCTTTGCAGGGCTTCTAATAAAGTCTGCCAACTAAAAGAGTGCTCTTCTATTTACTTAACAAATGTGTGAATGGATGAGAAAATGCAGAAGTCTCTCTGACAGCTTGAAAACCAACAACAACAACAAAAAAAAAAACAACCCACTGAGCATGGTTTTACTAGCTTCTTCCCACTGATATCTAGTTGCTGTTTTTGGGCATATGATTTAAAGCTGAATGGGGTTTTGTGGGGGCCCTGATCATCTCTTCTTTTTTGGCTAGAGGTGTGATGACCCTTTTGTTTTCAACCTTTGGGTGTTTCAGGTCTTTAGTGAGCAGGGCAGGATTCGCAATGATGACAGCTTTGAGTTTGACAGCGTGTGAAAATGCAATGAGCGTGAAGAATAAACTTGCAGCTGAGCACCTGGGAAAGCAGATGAGTGATTATCGATCTTTCTTATTGAACTTATGCATAAGCTCCATTCCTACTAAGACCTAAGTCTGCTCAAAGAAGTCCTACCAATCAGTTAATGCATCAATCTTAAATATGATTAATCGATCTCTATTAATAGACTACATACCACAGATCTTAAAGATGGCAGTAATTAAGCCATTACTGTTGGATTACTTGTGGTTCCTAGGATCCTTAAGAGTAGAATGGGAGGCAGAGCCTTCAGCTTTCACGCTCCTCTTCTGTGGAACCAGCTCCCAGTTTGGATTCAGGAGACAGACACCCTCTCTATTTTTAAGATTAAGTTTAGTTCTCCTTTTTGATCAAGCTTATAGTTAGGGCTGGATCAGGTGAATCCTGAACCGTCCCTTAGTTATGCCTAGGCTGCTGGGGATTTTCTTTTCTGCATCTTCTGATGGCCGCTTCCAGCAGGATAATGCATCATGTCACAAAACACAAATTATCCCAAATGGGTTTCTTGAACATGACAGTGTAAAAGTTTTGCAGTCTTGCTCATAAGCTCTTTGAAATAAATTAGAGCTTTAATTATTATTTACATATGTGGTATTCCTTTCATTGCAGGTCAAAATATAAAAATGTGGTAACAGTCTACACCACATTTGTATTAATATTGCTTTCAGAGTTGGTGACAGAGTTTGGAAACATTTCTATTGAAACCATATCAACTTGTTCATGCATCTATGTGACAACATGTCAGGGATGGATGCAACAAGGTTCCAGGAGGAAATTGTGGCTGGTCAGGTTGTTTACCTCAGTGAACACAGGATTGAGGCACTAAATTGAAAGACAGGATTATAGAGGAAATCCGGATAGAGATAGGAGGATGTCTACTTTAAAGAAGAGCTTGGTCAACAAACCCAACCCCCCTCTCAACTCTGTGATATTATACTCTTTTCTTTTCTTATTTCTTCTGACTCTAAATGTCTACTATTCCTGGAACATTTCAGTATGCACCTAGTGTGTTCTAGTCTTTAACAGCTGAATCAAATCTAACATTTTCCACTCAGGAGAAGGATTTTCACTTGCTGAATCTCCTCCCAGGGCTTTTTTTTTGACCATTTCTTTGACACTGCTGTAGGAATAGGTTTGAGATTATGCGCCAGTACTGATTGTAGCTTTAGATTATGGCCTGGAATTTTCAGGTCCAACTGAGATAAGTTGAGATGCGGTTGACTCTAGTAAAAGTCTGTCTCTGCTGGGAATTTAAGCAGCCTGGTTATCTGATGCTTAAAGCTATGATCAGGAGATACATCTATGAACAGTCTGAAGTGTAGTCATCTTGCTTACTACCCAGATACACAAAGGTTATCCTGAACATCACAAATAGCTGCTATGCTGCTCCCTGGAGATGATAGTGTGCATGATTGCAAGAAGCAAAGTCACTAGAATTTTCTTTCAAAATAAGCCAATGCTGAATAACAACAAACAAAAATGTGTGATTTGTTGGAGCAACAGGATTTTACTGTGTGTGACATAAATAAATCACAGAATCACATTTAACAATGAATTACTTACCCCACCAAAAATAGTAGATACATATCAGCTGAACATGTAAAAAAAACTGCCACTGCCAGTGTTAAAGTACATAATTTAACTGCATGCATGATATATAAAATGATTTTTACAGCTTCATAGCAGCGGAATATATATATATATATATATATACACACACACATACACATAACATCTGGATTATGTTCTTGGTCATCGTTTGCTCATATATGTTCTCCTGCACATTTTCTCCATGTTTGTTTATTTCCTGGTCTTTGTGTCAAGTTCTTGTGTCTTAGGCTGCGTCTCTGTTTTCCACTTCCAGTTTTATTTGGATAGGGTCTTGTATCGTGTGCAGTGTGTTCAGTTTTACATTCCCCGGTCTCGTTACTGTGATTCTGCCCACCTGTTCTCCCCAGCCGTTTCCACTCTCCTCTCGTTATCCCGGCTGTACTTATTGTCTGTGATGTTGTCAGTAGGTCCCCTCTTGGTGGTGTGTGTGTGTGTCTGTCTGTCTGTCTGTCTGTCTGTCTGTCTGTCTGTCTGTCTGTCTGTCTGTCTGTCTGTCTGTCTGTCTGTCTCTTTCTTTCTTTCTTTCTTTCTTCTCCTCTCCTCTCCTCTCCTCTCCATGTTTGGCTAACGCTTGTTAGTTTTGGCTTCCTGTTCATCTCCCTGGAATTCTGTGTTTTTTATATACTTTAAAGGTATCTGATACCTTTTTTGCTGATTGTGGACCCTCATAATATCATGGACTCTAACAGAAA
>VUQK01015142.1:1873-13510 GCA_015106715.1 Bujurquina vittata
CTTACTCTGGATGGCATTACCTTGGCCTCCAATAACACTGCGAGGAATCTTGGAGTAATTTTTGACCAGGATATGTCCTTCAATGCACAAATTAAGCAAATATGTAGGACTGTTATTTTTTTTTTTTGCATTTGAGCAATATCTCTAAATTAGAAACATTCTGTTTCAGACTGATGCCAAAAGGCTAATTCCTGCATTTATTACTTCTATGCTGGAATATTGTAATTCATTATTATCAGGCTGTCCTCAAAGCTCCCTCAAAAATGCTGCAGCTAGAGTACAGACAGGGACTAGAGAGAGCATATTTCTCCCATATTGGCTTCTCTTCATTGGCTCCCTATTAAATCCAGAATTGAATTTAAAAATCCTTCTCCTGACATACAAGATCCCATCTTATCTTAAACACCTCATAGTACCGTATCACCCCAGTAGAGCACTTCGCTCTCAGACTGGTGGATTACTTGCTGTTCCTAGGATACTTAAGAGTAGAATGGGAGGTAGAGCCTTCAGCTTTCAGGACCCTCTTCTGTGGAAGAAGTTCCCAATTTGGATTCGGGAGACAGACACCATCTCTATTTTTAAGATTAAGCTTAAAACTTTCCTTTTTGATCAAGCTTATGGCTAATACTGGATCAGGTGACCTTGAACCATCCCTTTGTTATGTTGCAATAGGCCAAGGCTGCTGGGGGGTTCCTATGATGCACTGAGTATTTCTTTTCGTTCACCACTTTTTACTCTGTTTCTACTCCACTCTGCATTTAATCATTAGTTATTAATCTCTGGCTCTCTTCCACAGCATTTCTTTTCTCCTGTCTCCCTCCCTCAGTCCCAACTGGTCGCAGCAGATGGTTTTAGTCAGAGAATTCATGTGGAGGTTATCTGACAGCCTTCCCCCCACTTGCAGACCAAGGACGCCTCATGGGGGCATCAGCTAGGAAAGCTATTCCAACACCAGATAACAATTCAATTGATCTTTCCAGAACAAGCCTGATCCACAGAGACTCCACCCTGCAGCCAACACAGTATCCTGTGCCAGAAGACGCCCCAAAAAGGTCTCATGTCAAAGCCCTCATAGTTCAAAGTGACATTAGGCTGGTATCTTTAACTGTTTCAAAACCTTAGCTTTCCCGTGACCCTTCTGTAGCTTCTGGTTTTGATGAACAAATTTTAGGCATTACCAGATTTTTGCCTTCCCTGAGTGACAGCAGAAAATCTTACCTTTGCCACAGTCTTTGCTGTGGGGTCAGCTCAAAAATAACCTGCTCAAACACACAAACAGGAGAGTTTGGTTCATAGACGCAACACCTCAGAAATGACCTAACGTTTTGAGACTCGCGCTTAACTCACAGGCTCGTACTGCAGGCCATTAGATGTGATCATGGTTTCAGCGAGGTCCAGAATATCTGCTCCCACATCTACAATCAGAGATCAAACATGTGCATTACTGTGACGCAAGCGCTTCAATGGGCAACTTGATGACACGCAAGGTGGGATACTCACGCTGGCATTTCATGGCGACTGTTATGTCAAGGTTTATTCTCAGTTTACTGAAATTAGAATAAAAAGGTTATACTATGATATCATACTGTAAGTTGACTGAAGTCACAATCAATTAACGTTTAATAACTGAGTAATAATAGCTCACCTGGAAAAGTCCTTGTCAACTGAATATTCATACTTCATCCAAGTCTCTCGATAAACAAAGAACTCTAAGACAGCCAGAAGTGCCATGGCACTAAAAGCTAAAAGCGACACTGTGGATGAGACAGATGAGCAGAGTGTGTTACTCTTTCTCTTTACTGCTCCCGCTGATTTGTTCTCAGAGGGATGTCCCACCTGTTCCTCCTGATGCCGATGTCTCCACGTAGCTCTCTGACACTTTGGGGAAGGCGTCCAGCTCCTTCACCAGGCTCAGCGCTTTCTTTCTCGACAGACGCCTCATCTTCAGGTTCACGGCAGTTCGCCACCCCCTCCGTCACAATTAAAACAAGCCTCAGATTAACAAACTGCATCTGCTTAATGCCCAACATACCCAACTCCTGCCAAGTTAAATCGATATAATAAAAATTATTGAAAATTAGTGAAAATTAACATTTTGCTTGCTGAGCTTGGCTTTTTATTTTTTCCTCAGAAGATCTTTTGATGATGTAGATTGTATGGATGCTTGTTTCCACCACTGGGAAAAAAAAATTGCCAGGCAGAGAAAAGTGTAAATTTCACATTTTTTCTGCAAACATTTGGGGTTGTTTATCTCAAAATTTCGTCTTATTTGAAATTTCAAGTTAATTCCGTGCAAGTCAAATTTTTCACGAGAGCAATCCAAAATTTTGAAATGACATGAAATTTCAACCTATGAATGGCAAAAATCAATAGATAAAATTAAATTAAATTCTTTAGTGGCAGAAACAAACTTGATGAATGTTTAAAAAAACATAAACATGAAGTGATACTCAAAATTATCTCATAATACAATCCAAACATTTGTTAATTTATTTAAATATAATTTATTTTTTATGTATTTATTATTATTGTTTTAATTTTGTATTATCTATTTGTCTTATTCTTTTTTTTTTATTATATTTTTTTTTGTTGCTGTCATTTGTTGCATACCATGTTCAAACTAGGCTTACTTTTTATTTTGTTTTGTTTTATTTATTTGTTTATTTCAAATTAACCAGATTTTAAATCAAAACGTTTCAAATAACAGGCTGGCGACCTGTGCGGGTGTACCCTGGCTCTCGCCCTATGACACCTGGGATAGGCCCCAGCCCCTCCAGGACCCTGAACAGTATGAGCGGTAGAGAATGGATGGACCGATGTTTCAAATATTATTTTTAATATGCAGTTTCTAAATAACATTTATAATAGAAAAATACATGTATTAGATTATATAACGTATCGACGTAATGTTTGCTATTAACTACATTGATTATTTTACTTCTTGGTCCTTAATAATATTTTTGAGCAATTTTTGTTTGATGAAATTTTCTGAATATATCACTAATGCCAAAGTTGATGCCTTCTAGTGTGAGCACATATATTAATACCTCTTTTGTCACATTACGCTGCAGAGAAGTAAAAAAAAAATGCGAAATAGCGCCGTTTCTATGCAGAAAAAAGTATCAAGAATAGATGTTGCGTTAGGCGAAACATCCAGACGATCAACCCTCTAAAACCCGGCGTTCATCACTGCTGCAAAAACACCGCACGGATTATTTTTCATCTCACCTCTTTTGTCATCTAGTTAGGCGTTAAATCGAGCGACTGGGTCCCTGAATGGCAGGTTCCAGCAGCTCCCTGCTGTTTGAATCATACCTGGATGTTTTTTCTACACCTTCATCCATGATGCTGACACACGGAGGGGGGAGGGGGCGGGGCACTGGCGTCGGCCTCCTTTCGTCATGTCGTGACGTTTGCAACGTGCGCGCACCGCCTACGCACTGTGAACGCGCAAAAAACAATTGTGCTCTTCAGTCAGAAGGTGGCGCTGTAACCGTAATACAAGATGCCGCATTAATACAGCGGGTCGACCCGTTGCTGTGATACGTGAGCGCGTCCGCCATATTGGATGTGGCAGATTGTGGCCTAAACTAATGCAAGTCAATGGATTGAACTTCATAAAATTCCTTTATTTCTGTGTTCTTGAAGTTAATTTGTCTCATACGCTAATATGTACTGGGAAACTAATAGGCACCAAAAACAATGTACTTTTCCCTGATAACTATAAATGGTAAATACTCCATATGTTAGGGTGCAGGCATCAAACAAGCGTATATAGTTTATGTTTTAATGTGTGTTTACAGCTACCAATGTTTGTAACACTGTTACTCTGATGCTAAATGTCTAGAATAACCAGATCCTGACATGTAGATAACGTATGTAGGTTTCAGAATTTTAAAAAAGCATTTTTATATTCAGTGATTTTTTTAAAATCAATTTAAGTGTTTTTAATGGAAATCTTTAAGACAAAAAATGGACAAAGTTTGCAAAATGGTACTGCAATAGATACTGATCTAATTCATTTTGTATTTAGCAATTAAACTTTATACTAACATTATAGACCCATGTTTTATATAATAAAAGTTTATTATTACACAAAAACAAGAAGCACAAATGCAAAAATAGACTGATGAGCAGACAGTGGGCAAACAGGTCTGGAAGATCAATCAGTCTTTATTTGTATCAGAAAAGTTAGTTTGAGGTTGAGTTATACTGACTTCACTGTTTTTGAAGGCTGGTTTCAACGTGGGACTACAGAGTATTATCTGCAATGTCTTCAAATACAATAAAAAAATCATTTTGATTCGTCTGACCACAGAACGGTTTTCCACTTTGTCTCAGTCAATTTTAAATACAATTTGTCCCAGTGAGGACGTAGTGTGTCTGGATCACGTTCATATATGTTTTCATCTTTGTACAATAGACCTTTAACCTGCATTTATGGATGGCACTGTAAATTGTGTTCACAGAGTGATATCAGAAAGAGTTCCTGAGCCCATTAAGTGATTTCCATGACAGAATCATACCTGTTTTAGTGCAGAGGTGCCTGAGGGCCAGGAAATCACAAGATCCAATGTTGATTTTCAGCCTTGTGCCTTGTTACACAGAGATTTCTCCATTTCACAAAATCTTTTGATATTATGTACTGTAGATGATCAGAGATTCAAAATCTTCACAATTTTATGTTGAGGAACATTATTCTGAAATTTTTCCACAATTTGTAGATGCAGTTTTTTGCAGATTGGTGATTCTCTTCCCACCTTTACTCCTGAGACTTGTAATGAAATTCAAAGTCAGCATAGAATTCAGAAATGAATTTTCTTCTGTTTTAAAGAGCTGAGTAATTGCACCTTGTTCTGTAGAGAAGCTACTCATGCCCATCCATCAGCTGTAGCCCCAGCCTACACTCAAAAGTGTTTATTAACTTCCAGGAGGAGTGTTTGCATGCATGCTGTGGGTCTGCACACCGGACACGACGCTGCACTGCTCACAGCGGGCTGACGAGAGAGAAAACCTACAATAGGAAGCTCTGATAATGATCTACTGCAAACAATCATCATGAAGACAAAGGAGATGTTTACACCTTGGTGCATGCTTCAAATGCACAAAGACAAAAAAAAATCAGGCACAGCTCAGCAGATAACCTCACGTGTCTTCTGTGCAGTGAGCACTCTGGAGCCTCTGCATGCACCAAGGCTGCTTGACTATGCAGAGGAGCGCAGATGGGCTTTGGGGGATGGGTGCTGTCAGCTCACAGATCAAGCTGTGGGTCGGTGGTCCCATTGCTATTCACCACACAAGCACGTAGGGCATGTCAGACACGCTCCATGGAGACATACCAGGGCTGGATATTGTGTTTTGATTTTTTATTTAATAAGCCTCTGAACTGTCTGCCAAAGGCTGAGAATGCCTTTTGAAGAAAGCTTCACAGCAGAGATTATGCAAAAAGATATAGACTGTGACATATTTAGATTTTCTTTCCGTTGCATCTCACCAGCTGTAGTGTGCAGTTACAGATAAGTCATGCTGATGGTGCATGCGTTAATGTAGGTATTTAATGCTATTTGCTGTCGGAAAACACTTTTTATATATATATGTGGGCATGTTAATTCTTGGTGGACCATTTGAGCTTGTAATTCCTTTAAAATAAATATCTCTAGACAAATTTCTCTCTCTTACTGTACCTCACATAACGGTGACTAAAAGAAATAATATTGCCTAATATATAAAATATATAATTTACAACAAAGTCTTGGAGTCTCTTGGAGTCTTGAATTTTCCTTATTGCAATCCACTATAAAAAACTATATACAAATATAATTTTTTTAGCACTTTGTGGAAATTTAGTTGCATGATTGAAGGAGCAACACAAAATAAATACCCTACTTTTAAATGGCTGTACATAGATACACATGATCTGCTCAAGGTGTGGAACATGACATCATGCAAAATACATGTAAGACAGCTGTCATAATTTGTAAAATCAATGAGGACCAAGATCTAAGATTACCCGATTTTAGACAGCCAGGACAAGGTGGATGATAGATAATAACAAATAAAACAGTTTTTTTTTTTTTTTAATTTTACAATTAGGGTCGACAAGACTAAGACTCTGGCTTTCAAATGAATTAAATGTGGAGTGGAAGATTTCTGCTATTCCTCCTCCTCAACCTGTGCTTTGAGGATTTGGACAGTTTCATGACCTGAAAAACTTGCTTTAATTGAGCAGGACAATGATCCAAAACAAACCAGGAAGTCCAGATCTGAATGGCTGGACTTCCAAAACAAAACGAAGGTTTTGGAGTGTTCTAGTTAAATTCCGGACTTTAAAGTCTGGACTTTAACTAGACTATATGCTTTGACCTTAAACAGGCCGTACATGCTTGAAAACCCGCTAATGCAGCTGAATTAAAAAATTCTACAAAGAACAACTGGCCATAATTCCTCCACAGCAATCTAAAAGACTCATTGCAAGTTATTGTAAATGCTTGATTGCATTTCTTGCAAGGGTGGCACATCCAGTTCTAAGGTGTAGGAGGCAATTTGTCTAATATTAAAATTTGTTTGATGGTCTGAAACATGGAAGTGTGAAAAATATGCAAAAAACTAATAAATCAGGATACAAATACTTTTCCACAACACTGTAGCTCATTTATCCCCCATTTGTTTTTTGTTTTTTGTTGTTGTTTTTTTGTTACAGCAGTTAAAATAATTAAACATAGCAAACATCAAAAAGCTTAAATAAGAATAATGGTGTATAGCGTATTAAAATACAATATGACAAAACAAATATCTTAATAATGTAAGATAAGACAAGATTTAATCCCAGATTTATATTATTTAATTTAAATAATTCAAATTTAAGGCTGATTTTCGATTTCACCAGATGTGAACAAAATGTCCAAAACCAAGCCGTTTATGTCATTCCTTTGTTGGAAAAAGTTTGCATCTATTGTTGGTGTGCCCACACAACCAGATGGAAATGCACAGCCTGGAAACTGACGTCAGAGGTGGGATTGCCTCAGAATGGCGGATTTCGTGCGCGCTCGGCTCTCCCCTCGGGTATTTCCGGACTGTGGGTTAAATCCCCGCCCGCTTCATTCCTGCGTTGTTTGGGGACAGTAGGAAGATGGCGGCGGCCCCGCTGTACTGTGTCTGCCGGCAGCCCTACGATGTGAGCCGGTTTATGATCGAGTGCGACATCTGTAAAGACTGGTTTCACGGCAGGTACGTAGTCTACTACATCCTGAAGAGGTGTACTTACCTGGAGGCAATAAACGCGGATTGTTTTTTAAGGAAAAGCGACGATTCTCTGAGCAGTCTTGGCTGGTGGCTAACTTAGCGTGCTAATCGTTAGCGGTGGGCGACGGGGGTTTTAAACCGTCTATTGACACGACTTTACGGGGCGAAAGTGGGGGTTCACTCGCTTAAAAAACCCATTAACATACTTTATCGTTTCGCAGATAACTTTAAAACCTACGACACGAACCCGTTCTTTGTAAGGATATTAATAAGGAGCGCTATAGGCTTAAATAGAGACCATTAAAAATAGTTTTTATAGCTTCTCGTATGCAGAGCTGTGTCAGTTAACACGGGTGATCAAAAGCCTACGTGACTACCCCTCCGTATAACCATTTAAAGGGTAACTTTAATATTTTCGTTGCTGTGATTCAGTAGATTTAAATCTAGTTCAACTAACCGGAGTGTACAAAGTGTGCCAGAGCTGTCAGGTCATCAAAGGTAACGACAGCCTCGGGCAACATCTGACTTGTACGTTAAACTTAACGATAGGAGCCAGATTAAAAAAAAACAATAACTTCAGTTTGTTTGTTCACAATCTGTAGATTGTTATAGCAGTCTGGATAGTTACTATTTATTTTCTTATTTATACAAATTAGCTTTTTTGCATGCTGTTTTCCATATTATAGAGTAAGTGGTGGAAAACAAGGAGATTGTTATGGTTGGGCTTTTGATTGACAGCTGGGGAAATTTAAATCCCCCCCCTTTCAGGCAGAGGAGGCACGTGGCCTAGGACCCCTAGTGGCAGGTAGGGGGATTATTTAAAGGTACCAAGCAGGCACGCGTGTGTGTATGCGCGCGCGCGCTCTGTTTTTCCTTTTGTAAATGATCGTTGGTAGCGCCTTATTATGACAGATGCTTTTGTGATTTATGCTGGATGTGGGTGGAAACTGTTGGAAATCATATTGTTGTGCAATGTTTGTTGCCTAAAAGGTAAAAATTTCAGTCCAAGCCTAATATTGTGACGCACACAGTACGCTTTTCAGTCGTGAGATTTCTTTAAAACACGACATTGTGCAGTTTTCACTTTTTTAAGTCCATAGGCTGAGCTAGATGACCCTTTGAGTCAGCTTGTGTGGGCACATTTCCACAGTGACTGTTTATGAATACAATAATCTGTTTTGGGTTTTCTTTTTTTCTTTCTTTCTTTTTTCTTTTTTGCTCATGTTGAAATGACGGAAGCCATTGCGTAACCACATTAAATGTGCTGCCAAAAAGCTCAGCAGCCAGAATTTGTGGTGTATCATCGCCAAAAAGAGACTGTCATGTGCCAGCAAGAAAAGGAACAAATGTTGGAGCTTCCCCCATTGATGACTAATAAGCAGACACCCCCTCCCCTCTGCCGAAACACACACACAGAGACTTACACACAAACACATTCTCAGCAAAGCTCCAAAAACAGCCAAATTTCCAGCCTCTTTCCCACGAGGCAGGCCAGAAGGAAAGGGATATTCTCTGGCTGTGGGTGATGGCACGCCGTTGGAGTGGAAAGTGGAGAAGCTCAACCTCCCGGTCCTTGTTGGTGTTTGTGTGAGAGACTTTTGTCTCAGTTTCGGGAGAGTGCTGTGTTTTCTATCACCTGCATCTCAGTACACAAAACAAATTGTACTTGAATGTGGTGAGGACTCGGGCTGTCTGAATCGGTGTCATGGTTTCAGTGTCATGGTTTATCAGCGTCAGATTTGAAAAGAGTTAGGCCCCGTTTACTTGATTACAGGAAAGCAAAAAAAAGTTCAGTTCAGTTGTGGTTCAGTTAGTTTCCAGATGGGAGTTTCTCATTTGCTTTAGTTTTATTAGTTTCAGTGTAATAATATTTATTTAGTGATTCATAATTTATAGTACTGCATTAAATATACAGTACAACATATCCCTAGACTACTCTTGGAGAAAAATACAAAATAATTGAAGAAGAAATGTTTTTGGGTCTCTGCTATCCTGTTACTAACCTTCTGACCCCTTTGGTTTACTTTGCTGCCCCTTCAGGGGGTGTCCTGACAGGATGGGCAATGTTGCCCTAAAACAGGAAAAGCCACTACTAGACCCTGCAGTTTAGATTTCAAATGTTAGTCTGAGCTCTATTTATCATTTTGAGCCTCGTCTGATAGCAAGGCTCCTGTAAATGGATCGCTTCATGTGCTTCTTAGATGCTAATTTACATCAGTACTGTGGATGTAAATCTTCACTAGGTCAAGTCAGATCATGGTGTAGGTGTCAGGCCCTCTGGTTAGCCCTTTGGCTGATTTGTGTATGGACAGTGGGGGCGATGATAGACCAGTGGTGCTCAGTGGGACAGAGCCAATGATTGATGGGAGCTACAGCGAGCCAAGTTCAATGCACAATCTGTCAATGTCGCACAGAGTGTGAGCACACTAAAGAGAGATGGATCACCTCTGCAGAGTGCCTTTTTAGTGTTTAGGCTAAGTGGATGAGTGGAAGGAGCCTTTGCTGTTCGTTATGTTTCAGATCATCCTTTTAGATGTCTGATAAGTTGATTGGCTGAAGTAAAGAGTGGCCTCATGGCTCTTGTTTACTTTCAGCTATCTCTCAGGGGGTTGGAAACAGCATTACATTCAATTCCATCAAAGTCGATTAAGGGTCAAAAGCATCATGTATTGATTACTATTCAGTTTGAGTTATAACTCCAAATATATTATGCAGTTTAAATTTAAGGAGGTTTAGAAAATGTTTGCTAGATTCATCTCTGGCTAAAATATCAAACACCTGGTAGTTTACTTTTTTTACACTTATTTTCAGATCAATAATTCATATGTTATGAATAGTTAATCCACAAAGGGATTGCACACAGCCAGTTCAGACTGAGTTTGTTTGTTCATGTCTTTCAGCATCAGACACTCGCAAGACTGATGACTGTGTGTTTTAAAGGGGGCACAGCCATGTTGAAGATGTGTGTGAAAACAGAGTCCTGGTGCTCGGGGGGCCTCAGGGCAGCCCAACCTGCACAGAAAACAATTAAGTTGTTTAAAACTCCCTGGGGCTCCCTGACACCCTATAAACAACCAAGTGATCCTCTTTTTTTGTTGTTTACTAGCTGACTACAGAGAGGGTTGCTGTCTCCTTCAAACTGTAAAAGCTGTACGGATGATATGTTGCTTTATGCCTAGCTGGCTAAAATGATTTAACCCCTGAGGCCAGAATGACAGCACCTTATCCATCTGTCAGATCTCAGTGTCTCTTACTGCTCTGTTTATGTAAGCCTCGGCTGAGTACACTTGGACACATCAGGTGCTCCTCTGGGAGCCAGGTGTGTTTAACTGCCCTCGCTGTTGCTCTGTCTCCACCACCCATCCATTAGAGATCTGCCAGTTCCCTAATGTAGGCATGTCGGCGCCCCATGCAGAGCAGTTATTTAGAGCTTAAAATAATGGTGATGCTCGCCTCCAGCCTTTGTGTTTCTGCACTGATCACTGAGGACAATGGACCCCCTCACAGTGCATGGACTAATGAATAAGCCTTCTCAGTTACACAGGAAGGAGGCCCTTGATGAGAGGAAGTGGAGGGAGAGGGGCTGTTGATGGCGAGGGTTTAGCCAAGTACACACATCTCCCTGCTCATTCAGGAAGGGATGTTTAGCTCGGTAATCTGTTGCAGTGCTGTCAGAGGACATCTCTTTATCGGAGAATAATGCAAGGTTTGTAGAGTGCCTGTGTGGTTCACGTTGGCTGTACTCTCTGTGACCTTTTTGTTGTCGTACAACACATGATAATGCTATCTTATGAGTTGTTGAGATGACGTATGACTGAGCTGATGAGGTTCACGTCAGTTCAAGAGCTGTTTGCACAATCACCCCATTTTGTGGTGATGCAATACATCATCAAGCCTGAGAAAGGCGGCAGGAAATACTTGGCCCCTTTCTTTTCTTTCCTCCCTCCCTCTTACATTTTCTGTCTAAAGTCCACATGGTCTCACGAGCACGGGTGCGGCGTTAAAGCAGTAACCAGTGTAGTCATTACAGGTGACATGCACGCTGAGTCAGGGCAGTATATGTGGCACAGTGCCCTGATTTCCCACTGCAGTGTTACATAAAAGAAAGTACCAAGAAGGTCACCTCGGCTCAGAGTGCATGCTGCTTTTGCACGTCTCAGCTAACCCAGCGGCAGAGAGCTGTGACTCATGCTTTCCCCCAGCGAACGGCCACATGTTTGAACAAAGATTCCTGATACATGAGCTAGGCTTAGTCGCCTGCCAAGCTCTGTACACTGTTACTGCTGGTTATCCGCTCCCTCACGTGCAGGGGCAGGAGTGCTTCTCTCAGCTTTTTTTAATGGCTGTTATTGGGGGGGGGGGGGGTCATTTTTATAATGTGGATAATTGGGTGTT
>VUQK01015146.1:2108-25599 GCA_015106715.1 Bujurquina vittata
GTTTGGGAGAAAAATTTTTTTTTCACAACCCCACTCCCCCCCCCCCCCCCCCCCCCCCCAAAAAAAAAAAAAAAAACAAAACCCAAAAAACCCAAACAAACTTCTGGCTGCTGGTGTGTGCTGGCACCTATTTATCAGTGAGGCCTGGACATGGACGACCAATACTGACATCCCTCAGCAACCATCGCTATGGCAGCAGCAGCAGCATGAAACCTGCTGTGCGTCCTACTTCCTTTCTGCCAATCTGCAACTGCCCTCAAAGCCACTTCCTCTCAAAAAAACAGGGCCTTCCTTACATGTGAAGCTGCTTAGTTTTACATCATTTCCTCATGTCGCTACTTCCTATTGTTTCTCGTTAACATAGTGAGTCACTGCTGAGCCACCTGTGATTCTTTTTAGATTTCTGTGGAAACCTTGTGCACAGTAAGTGAGGTCCAAAGGTGGAGGAAGTACTCAAATCTTCTAATTAAGTCAGAGTAACAAAAGCAGAAAAAAGGCTTTTGTCACTGTAGCATGGGAAAGCCCCGGCTTCAACATTTACTATAACGTCAAGCTCCAGTGTCAGTTCAGTGTGCTTCAGTTCAGCTTTATTCACTTTCATGTCTATAGTGCTGATTCACAGGAACAGTTGCTTCAAAATGCTTGAAAATGACTTAAAGTGCCTTAATTTACAGTATGAAACTTAAATGTACTGACTGTGCAAATGCAGCTCAATTAAATCTCAGCTAGTCTGAAAAGTAAAACAGCTGCATATCAATATATTAAACAAACACAACAGAAACCAAACACTTCCATATATTCCCCCTTCTTTAAATGCTAAAAAAAAGTTTGCATTTATTTAACCACACATTTATAAAACATATGTTTAGTATCTTGAGGCATCTGAAGTAAAATTCATGCAGTTTCAACTCTATGCCTCGGTTTCTCCACATAAGTGAGTCTGCTGTTATTACATGTGCGTTACCATTTAAAGATGGCAGTGAATCCGAAACAGGCACAGCACCGTCGTTGGGAATTTTGACATTCGTTAAGAGTCAGAGAACTCGTTGAGGTACTTTCCACTGATTTCCTCCTTTTTTTTAATGATGCTGTCACCACAACAGGAACAGCAGTGCAGTTTCCTGAAACATTTGAATTATGAATTATGAGTTTTCTGAACTTGTGATTAATGGACTCTCAAAGCATGGATGACAGAGTCATCACTGGGAGCTCCTGCATGACTGAGGAAAAACGCGCATGTCAGACACTTTCAGTTATTCGGGTTAAAAGCTGGTGGTTTATGATGGTAATTTCATTTTTGTGCTAGTTTAGAGCAAGGTTATAATAGTTATGTAAAACATTTCAAAAAGAAAAATAAGAAATATCTTTGGATAATTGTTGTATAACAGAGTCTGTGTGCATCTAAGCTTTGTTTGTATTTTAATACCACTTCTTTTTAAATCTGCCCCTGACAAATAGCAAAAAAACCAACAAAAAACCAACTCACAATAACTAATAAAAACTAAAACCAAACATTTGTAAACTAAGCAGAAAGAACCAATCATTCTCTGGAAACTACCTGAAACTACAATGAACCAGAAACAAAAGTGGAAGACTAAATAAGAATCAAAACTGATGGAAAACACTCTGATTTAATAAGTGGTGAGGTGTCTGAGGCAGTTTCAGGAAGCTTTAGTCTGCCATAAGAGCTCGATGAGTTTCCGAGTGAAAGGAAATGCTCATATGGTCTCATCCTGTGCAGCTGTGGATGAATGAAATGTGCAGTACAATAGTCATAGCGGTCTCTTTTCGTTGCATTTACTGCAGGTAACTGAGGCCCACAGCCCAACTCTGAGAGCCCAAAGGAGATGCTTCAGATTAAGATTTTGAAGCATGTACTGAGTTAAACAGTTCAGTTTATTGACTTCTTTAAATAAGGTCATGTATTTGAAAACTGCAGCTGTCTGCGAGCTGTTAACAGTTCCACCCATAGACTGTATTTAAAGATGGACAGCAGATCGTCACCCTGTCAAAATGAGGTCAAACTAGAGCTGATGATTGCACAGAGAGCACGGGTGTAGATGGGTTGGTTTCCAAGCTAAAGAAAATAAAAAGATCAGTAACTGATAGCTGTCTAACTACGTCACTAGATATTTACTACCTCCCCCCATGAAGTGGCCTCGTTAGTAACTTTCTAATTAACCCCCTGATATCACAGGATTTAGGGTTGCCGTTATATTTTGCAGAAACAAAAAAAGCATGTTTTGGGAAAAGTAATATAGTTTTTGTATGTGTTAGATTGTGTATTTTTTACATGATTGCCAAAGTGTGGTAGAAGAAAAGTCTTCAAAAAGTAAACGTCAAACATTTTGATGGCATAAGGTTATGAATTTGTGTTTGCTTATTATTTTCCTGCTGACGATGGGGGGAGTATCATGGCTCTTCTGCAGCTCAGCCACCCTTCAGTCACAGCTGTGATCATTAAGTATGGGAACCAGTCCCGATGGAGTTAAACCAAAATGATTATCATTTCATTCAGCCTACAAAAAGACTTCTATTCTATGAGTTTATGCTGCAAGGTTAAGCTCAGAAGGTGCCTATCTATTTAAAAATGGGAAATCCTGTAAAATTAAGGGTTTCAGCTAGGGCTGCATCTAACAACTATTTTAGTAATCCATGGATTATTCTGACGATTAATGGATTAATTGGATAGATAAAAAAAGACATATTCTGGAGATTTTTGATTAAACTACTTAATTAAAAAAAAATATTAGAAATACATTAAACGATGCAAATAAACAATTTGAATCAGGTGTAGCTAAAACTTTTCCACTTGAGGAGTTTTGGGTAAAACATATTTACAGACAAAGGTGATTTTATCTTAAATGCTATTAATATAGCTATATCTATCTATATCTATATATCTATAGCTATATGTATCTAGCTATCTATCTATCTATCTATCTATCTAGCTATCTAGATAGATAGATAGATAGATAGATAGATAGATAGATAGATAGATAGATAGATAGATAGATAGATAGATATATGTACAGTTTTGGCTTAATTACTGCTGTGAATATGTTGCCTTTTTTGAGTCTGTACTCCAGTTAATGATTAATCGAGTACTAAATTATTTCAATAATCAATTCATCATGAGTAATCCGATTAATCGTTTCAGCCCTAGTTTCAGCTAATTCCATCCATCAGTATCATCACGGTCCACCAGGGGGCTGCAGCCCCCACTTTGGGACTCACTGATCAAATTTATTTACAAAGCCCTCATGTCAATCATCTTTGCTAATATTGGTTTATGCTCTAATTGCTCGCCTCAGAGTTGAGAAACTTTTAGTTTGGGACTCGCCCATCATGCTACCAGTCATTTGAGAAGCAGAGTCACATCCTGGTGCTTCGTGCACAGTAAAAGAGGCAGTACTCACTTTTGCTTCGTGTAGGACGGAAACTCCATTCTTCAAGGTGAAAGTCCTCTGCTTCACTCAGCCAACCTCCATAGCCTCCATACCAAAATCTTGCATCACCAACTAGATTCTCTGACCATGTTATTAATTAACGTAATTTAATTTAGTTAATAATTTATTTATCCAGCGAAACAATTAATCACAATAACTGCTTTAATGAGAGCAGATCTCAGTTATGCACGATTTAAAATATTCTGACCTTTGTTCACTTATTTGGGCAACTTGTCACCTTTAAAATCTGTTTGTGTCACTTCACCCAATGAAATGGGTCAAACACACTGATCTTCACCTGTTTTTAACAGCTTAAGAAGAGCCAGCAATCCTGTTGTTTAAGGTGTACTTCTCACTATCGGTGATGAGAAGTACCCCAACTCTATTCTGCCACTTGATGATTTATGACTTTTGTAGCTTGTCTTTGCAAGTCTTGGTAATCAGGTGACAAAAACAGAACATAAAGCTTTGGGTAGGGTAACTGGGTACTTGGACTCAAGAATATGTTAGTGGAGTAAAAAGTGCCATCTGTGGTGGAGCACAGGTATTCTGCATGCACTTTCTATGACTGGTGAAGTCAAAGGAACTAACTGTTGAGCTGATGTGTTTCTTCTGAGCCTGTTGCTCTGCTCGTCTGTAAGCTGAAGGTCAGCAGGCTCCCTGATGGATTCTCTTGAGCTTTGAGGACGTTTTAGGCTCTGGCAGATCTTGACACACTCGCAGAGGCATCCCCTACGAGTAAAAACATTCAGCTGAATTTTTGGTGTAATTAGGCTGCTGGAGTGTTGGCGCTGTAGTGAGGATCAAAGTCAGTGTATCCTCGGCGGGGGCCCGGTTCTGTGAGAGTTCACTGCTGCTAAAAAGAGAACCACCACTCGTTTGGACTTAATAAGCGAGCGGGCCGTGGTCGACTGACTGCATGCCAAAGAAGGGGCAAAAAAAGGCAAAGGCGAGGCAGGAGAAAAAGGTGCTCTTGGGAGCTAAATGAAGACATTTAAATGTGAATCTGACTGGTGTTCACTGCAGCATGGCAGCAGAGTGAGACACCGAGGGAGGGGGGAAGAAAGTGAGGGCAGCTCCTAGTGAAGGAGAAATGAAAACTCACCCAGCATGACCACTGCCCTTGGCCACTGTCCATCTGACAGCACCCGCCCATGGGTGTCAGAATGTGCATGCATGTGTGCGTGTGCGTCTGGGGGGAGTGTTGTCTGCATGCATGCCAGAGACAGTGTTCATGTGTGTTTCTGCCTAATTCTGTTTCCCAATAATGAGATTCACCAACTGCAGCAGCCCTGCCTGCTCTTTAACTCACACCGACATGTCATGTCCTCGCGCGCACTTGTTAAAAATGGATTTTACACTCACATAATGTCACTGCTCATAGAGTGTGTGTGTGTGTGTGTGTGAGTGTGTGTGGCATTTTAAAAAGCAGCCTGTCTGAGGCTTTTTATCGCGGCTCTCCTTCGGCGTTCGAGGCTGCGGCCGCTGCTCCTCCCAGGTCGTGCGTTTTCCCCTTGAGCCAAAGGCTGCTTGTCAGAGGTCCTTTGTATTCAGCGCGAGTAGTTATTGCCCTCTCGCTGACTGTAGAAGGGAGGGGGAGCGGGCTGAGCAGGTGGACAGGCGCATCCTGTATTATGGGATGATGGTGGGAGGCTGAGAGTGGCGCACCGTGCCGGGAGACATCCTCTGATTTCACATTTTTTAAATCAGAGAGTAATTAACACAAAATTACAGCCGGTAATAACTCACGAGATGGATGTGTAATCATGTTTGCTGCAGTGCTTCTGGTGTTGCACGCAGCAGAATTGCAGCAGTTCCTCTTGCGCTTTCGTCTACATCGGTGAGATTAAAATCAATCAGCAACTATTTTTTCAGTTGTGTAGAACAAAAGGCAAAAATACATCTTTCAAGTTCCTAAAATGTGAGAATTATGTTTTTGTTTGCTTTGCGTTAGAGTGAAGTGAATATTTTTGGTGTTTTAGAACAAATTATTGGACTAGACATGACAGTTAGTCACTCACACATGTATTACTGTACTTTATCTGTAACACAAAGAAAGCACAAATGAAGCAATAAACACATGTGATTAATTATTCTGATCATATTTTCCACTCTGTGGTGCAAACATTGATGTCCAGGGCCCTCTTATCCTCTCGTGCTGTGAGCCCACCCACTTCTGCTAATGAACACATGCCGTAAAAGGCAATACACTACAGATCAATACGCTCACAGGAAATCTGAACACGCACACACAAGGACTCACACGCACGTGTGCACAGAAAGACTGTTTCGATATCCTGGGAGCAATAGTGATAGAGAATGAGTGGCGGGGAAGGTGGAGGAGGAGGAAGGACATGGAGGAGATGATTGTGCCACCAGAGCCAGGAAGATTGTAACACCTTAGCAACAAACAAGCCAAGCCTCCTACTGAGGAGGAGCTACACAGCGCGGCACACACACACACACACACTTATTCACACAAACAGACAGCTGAAGACAGATGAATGATCTTGATGAAAATTTTCTGACACTAGGAAAACACACCCAGCCTGAGTGTCTTTTTTCCCCCTACACACACACCCCCACACACACACACACACACACACTCGTGCTTTTTCCACTATTTGTCATTCCCAACTAAACCCTGCTTACTTGCCTCTCCTTGCCACTGATCTCTTCTCCTGCAGCCTCCCCTCATTTAGCAAGTCCACTGTGTGTGTGTGTGTGTGTGTGTGTGTGTGTGTGTGTGTGTGTGTGTGTGTGTGCGTGTGTGTGTGCATTGATGATTTACCACCAGCCCTGCCTCTTCCCCCTCCTCATCCTCTCCGGCGCACAGGGAGAAAGATGGAAGGGAGGGGATGAGGATGAGCAGTAAAAAAGCAGGGACCCTGCACCGTCTGAGAGGAGCAGCAGGAGAAGCAGAGAAACTAGAGGAGGAAAAGGAAAGGGGAGAGAAGCAGGTCCTTCTGCATTGTATGGATTGCCTATTGGAACAAGGAGGGGCATGCAGAGGGAGGGACATCAGAGATTCCTATCAGTGAGAGGAGAGGAGAGGAGAGAGAAACGCAGAGTGCGAGAAAGGAGAGCTGTGCATGTGTGAGGGTGTGTGCGTGCGTGTGTGTGTGTGTACGTGATGAGATTTGGACTTGTGCGACGGTGTCTCTGTCGGAAGGCTTCACCGGCAGGAGAGAAGCTGTGACTCGCCTCAGCGCCTCCACTTATGCTCGGCGCCTGATGCGCTCACAGGACACGGGCAGCCCAAGAGACGGAGAGAGGGGCGCGATGGCCGGACGCGCCCTCGCTCGGTCGTGCGTCTCCCCAGCTTTCCACCCGGGCTTATTCTGCTGGCATCTGCTCCCGATCCCCTCCAGCCCTCATCGGTTTCCCTCCCGTGCGTCTCCGTGAGGCTGCCTGCCTTCTTGTCGCCGCGCTCTGTGAATGGATGCTGCTGTCAACACGCATGTGAGGTGTGCAGTGAGAGCCCATGATTTGGACTGGACTGCATTCAGCTCTGGGGGTTCCTGTGCCACGCTGCTTTAGGGTGACACTAATCAATTTTTAAAGACTTCACCTTTTCACTTTCCAGCTGCTGTCCGTTACATCCTTGGTGACGTATGATGCAGGGCAGCTGTTATTCTGAAATGAATCAAGATTTTTGAAGCGGTTGGACTGAGCAACATGTAAGCTGGGGGAGTGCTGCACATGAAATAAGGTCACGTAAATGATTACCATAAAGAATGAGGTATCAGACATGATAATGAAGATATTTTTGGCTCAGTGGCTGCATACATATGCAGCGGATACATTTTAACTGGGTGTTTTCTAGGAACAAAAGAGCTGCTTTGACTGTACCAACTGTGGTCCTGAAGGTTGTCAGGAAGGGTGGATTTGGTTTTTGTGTCCCAGAGAAATGAGAATTACAGCGAGGGAAGAAATCTGTGACTGAAATTAAAATCCGAAACAAAGACAGAGGGATTTGGGGGATGGCTGAGGCCAGCAGTCCCTCTGCTGTTGTGTCTTCCGAGGAGAAACTTAATCTTCCTCCATGTAAGTTTTTCGTCCTTGTCGTGTCGTCGGATTGCTTCACATCCCAACGCGCTGCCAAAGCGTCATTTGTTCATGCTGCTCTGTCTGGTTTCATTCATTTGCTGTGCGTCTACTGAAGCCTGACCACATGAGCGGAGGCGGCGCCCTGCAGCAACGCACCACCTACCTCATTTCCCTCACCCTGGTCAAGGTAGAGGCTGTGGAAGAGAATGGCGGGGAGGCCAAGAACAGCAACCAGGGGCAGGAGGTGGAGGCCAGACCAGAAGAAAGGATGGGTGATGAAAGAGTGGAAGCTGAAGGTGGAGCTTCCACACGGGCTGAAAATGGAGCTGGAGTGGTTTTAGGACAACCACAAAGAGCTGAAGATGGTGTCATTGTGAAAGGTGGCACTGATGAACTAAAGGAAGGAGAGAGGAGATCCCTCCGCCCTCTGACAGATAAAATACCCGCGAATGTTCCCAGTAAAGTGGGTGAAAAGCCACCGTGCAACCTCTCTATCCCCTTACCTGCTGAGAGAATGACAATTCAGAAGACAAAGTCAGCAGATGTAGTTGAGAAGGCGCTTTCCACCCCAGAGGCAAAGCAATGCAGGTCTCCATCTCTGACCCCAACACCCCCAATGGAGGTGGCCGAGCCCAGCCGCACCCCAACCAGGACCAGCCTTCCTATCCGCCCGGCAGGACAGCGGCCTGTGAGTCTGCTCAAATCTCACAGTAGCGTGGCCACCCGCGGCCGTGACTCCAGGGAGGGTAGAGAACGCAGCCCTACCTCAGCCCAGAGCCTCGATCGTAAGGACTGCCGTGTGACGACGCGCTCTCCAGGCCCCTGCAGGGCCTCCTGGGCCGAGGCGAGCAGGACCGAAGGATGGCGGGACCTACAGGATGAGGCCCAAACTGGAATACCACTGGAGGTTGGAAGTGGCATGGCTGCAGTGATGAGAGACATCCCCAGGAAGGACAGGCTAAAGAGCGGCTCAACTTCCCTACCTGCACCTCCTACCCAGGCCCCCAAACCTCGCAAAGGCAAAAGTCGCACGCTGGATAACAGTGACCTAAACAGCCTCTCTGAAGACCTGGGGCTGGCTCGAGAAGCTCAGCAGGCACAGCAGGGCCAAAGAGGCTCTGCTAAAGACAGAAAGATGCTCAAGTTCATCAGTGGCATTTTCACAAAGAGCAGCTCAGGGGCAGCGGGGTCATCCTCCACAGCACCTCCTGTCTATATACAGAGAGACTCCAGTGAGGAGGAAGGTAGGCGCTCAGAAACATATCATCACTTCTTCAGTTCCAAATCCACCCTTTGTATGTACAACAGATTATCAGAGTTTAGCCCCCTTCATTTGTGCACAGGCACCCGTTAAGTCAGGCTGGGCTGGGCTGATCTTTTTAAAGAACCCCACAAAAAATCCATTTGCAGGCTTTAACACGTGTCGAGAAACATTTTCCCGAAGCCATGTGCGTCTGCAAATTGATGATAGATGAAGTTCTTTGATCTGAGAATTGATAATAGAATCATCTCGGACAGTTTGAAGCTAATTCCCCAAAGAGCACAGGCCAATTTCACACCGCTGGAGGGGTAATCTGCACACACAAACACTGACACCCCCCAACACACACATGTAGACACAGTGTTCCCAGCATGGCTTTAAATCTCCTAATGAAGCCAAAGGGGAGAGGAGCTGCTGGTTGGATTCCACAAAGCTGGAACCATTAGAAAGGAGGAAAGACGAGATATTTGTTCACCCACGTCCAAAAATCAACAACATTTATAATCCTGACTTTGATATTCCACCCACTGCATGTTCTGCCACTATAAGGAGCCCCCCCCACCTTCCTCCTCACCCTCTTTGTCTCCATCAGGTTCCTTTAAATTCAGGTCTGAAGCGTACATGTGCCTTTTTAAGCGTCAGGATTGTTGGGTTGCGAGTTGAGCGGCTGCACAACAGTGCATCTTTTTCACCAACGTGTTTGCTCAAAGAGTGGGCCTGCGGGAGCCGGCACGCGAGGGAGCGCGTGTGTGTGTTTTAAGCATTCATTCACTCATTGTGTATTCACACTGTTACACATGCACACTGTAGATTCACTCAAGTAGTGAGACCAGCCCCGCCGACCGCACACACGCGCACACACGCGCACTCACGCACACTCATATTCACATACTCGAGGCAGGAGGAAGTGTTGCCATGGCAACCGGCAGGACTGCTGCTTCTGCCGCTGCTGCTATAGAGCCTGATGAAGGGTGGAGGAGGCGTGTGTGTGTGCATGTGTGTGTGTGTGTGTGTGTGCACTGACGCACAAAATTCCTAAAAACAGAATTAAGTTTAGGATGTCAGCTATGAGGTTTGTAAGGGATGGCTCCTGATTGGTTTGGAGCAGGGACTGTGGATAATTGGCTTCACGCGCAAATGTGTGTGTCAAAGCAGCAGAAGGATCACATTGTCTGATCACTTTTGGCAGCAGCAGCAAGCCATAAAGAGAGCTTTTAGTCAGAAAGACAGACAAAGACGGGCAAAGAGTGTGTGTGTGTGTGTGTGTGTGTGTGTTTTCTCAGGGCATGCGTGCTGCAGCAGCAGCTCGTATGTGAGTGCTTTTTTTAATCGGATGAAGCACATCATCGCCGTGTGTGGTGCTGGCCTGAACATTCCACAGACTTAGAGCCCGGCCTGACTTTAATCATCGTCTGTTTTTGAAGGACATATCACACATTCACACTGAGGATAATGGGCAGCGTATCTATCAGGCTAGTCTGCCAAAGCCTCCTGGTCTCCTGTTGTCTTCCTCTAGTTCCTTTCCTCCTTTTGTACTTTCTCATAAATGCTTTTTTTAACTACACAAAGAGGGCACAGGCAGCATGTCTCTGGAATCAAGAATAAAACATATCACTCCAAAACTGAAGCTTGTACAGGCACTGGTGGTCCTTAGCACCGACCACAGTATGAGTCTTAAGATTCAAAGTTCTATGAGAACAAAGTGTTGCATCCATCTTGGATGCAGACCAAGACAGGCTGCAAACAACCTGCAGCAGAAAAAACTGCAAAACTTCTTAAGCAGTGAGCGCTGTGCAGACAGCTCTGCAGCTGTGAGCACTGTTTCCAAACCCTCTCTGTCAGGGCTCACAATCTCTCCATCGGTATCTCATCCAGATCCTCATCTTCATTGCCATCAATCTCATCAGACTATATGAGGCCAGCAAGACAAATTCAAGACCAGTGAGATCACGTACCTGTGTTGAGGCTGAAAATGTCCTCCACACCATGCGTCAGAGTTACTGGATCCAACGCGAATCTCAATATTTTTTGAGAACATCAAGATGATTTTTACCAATTTATTACATTTCAATTTGATGTGTATTTGTGTCCAAAGAAATCCAAAAGTTAATTGCTTCCAAGTTCCCCACCTCTAAGACTGTCCTGCAAAGTGTTTCATAACCTTTTCCTGCTAACGGAGACGTAGCCACCTTGGTGCAAGTAATAAGCTGAACGACAGCCATACTGTTCAGTTTTGTGTAAAAACCCTAAATGTGATGTTAACTTTGATTTAAATCTTAATTTTCATGAGTCTACGTGAAAAAGCTTTTTCTCGTACGTGTTAAACTTTTCATGGTGGCGTGGCAGTTAGCGCTGTTGCTTCACAGCACCTTGGCCCGGGCCCCTCTGTGTGCAGTTTGCATGTCCTGCTCATGTTTGTGTGTTTGGTTCATTGGTGATTCTAAATTGCCCACAGCTGTGAATGGTTGTGTGTGTCTCTGTGTGGGCCCTGCGACATCTGGGATAGCCCTGAAAAGAATAAGCGGATAAGGATTGATGTTAAACTTCTCTCAGGCACGTGCAGGGTTTCATGTCATCACGGCTTCAATCCAGGTGCTACCTGTCAAACTAAGACTGCTCGACATCTGCTAGCATAAGCATGTTGATCCTGATTTTAGCATTTCACTCATCCTGATCTGCTACCAGCTGCAGACTCTGTTGTCAGAGTAGTACATACAGCTAAGAAAATGCAACAGGCCTTCAATAAATCGTTTTTTATGAGGTGTAACTGCAGGACTGACGTGTTTGACTGCACTAATCTCACGCTCTGCATGTGCGTTTACAGATATCTGTGAGCAATGTTTGATCTTAGAAGCTTTTTGGTTGCCTTTTGTTGTCTGAGTGGTATAAACCAATCATGTCTGACTAGACTTTGGCTGCATGCAGGTAAACAGTCCACATCAAGAGCAAACGGAAAGCATCTCGGGCTAAGTGCACTGCTGAAGCCAGCTCCCTGTCTGAAACAAACCTTTTTAGCTACCATTCATGGTGGCCCAGAGAGGCACTGCAATTTAAGAAAACACCAGCAAAAAAAAAATGGAAGTTGAAAAAAATAAAAAAACAAAATTGAAGAGTTTTTGGGGAGAAGCAGCTGAGGAAGTGACATGCTGAGGAGACTTGATTAAGAGAAACAGAGCCTTCATTCATTTTGCATGGTGGCTTTTCACCCACTTTCCTTTGCTTTTTCGTCTTCCTTTTTATTTGCTGGTGTTTTCCCGTAGATTTTCCTTTCCATCATGCCTTCTGATTGGCTAAAGGTCTAATGAGGAGGGGGATGTCACCCTCTCTGCAGAGCCAAGAGCAGCGCTCAGCCTGAAGGCTCAGTTTTTAGATCACACCGGCCTCATTATTTGAAACTTTGGCAACGTTTAATACAAGCATCTGCTTTTGTAACGGTCGACAAGCTAGAATGAGGAAAGGCATAAAAGGTTCCCTTTGGTATTCATAGTCAAACTGTAAACCATGACTGGTCTGCGAAACAGGAAGTTTGGGGTAAGATATGAGTGATATCATCTAAATATCTGCACTGGAAGCCCTGAAGTCATTAGACGGGTGCTGATGGCTTCCCAAACAGAGCACCTGAACGGGCGACTGATGCCTTTTGTCTCTGAACCCATTTTTTTGTCTGTCTTTCCCTCTGATGGCTCTGGAGCTGCAGCTGGGTGTGAGCGTCACATCACATCAGGGGCCTGCCACCTCTTTTGCCCAAATAGGGATGCTGGCACAGCTGTCTGCGAGCGAACCCCTGCGGGCGGCTGTGCCATGTTCACACAACAATTTCACAGCCAAGTTTGCGGTCAAAAGTAGGAAAATAGCTTTCGATCATTTTGATTCATCTAGTAGATCGACCTGTTTTATTTATTTTAAATATGAACTGGATGTCTTGAGTTTTGGTCTGTTGGCCCAGTGAACAGCACACAGAGTAATACAATACCAGTGCTTCACCACAACTGATGCACACTTCTTGGGCAGGCGGTACCTCACACGAGCTCATATTATTTATTTGATAATTCCATTAAAAGTGCTCCAAAAGGCACCGACAGCATGAAGACGGTGCAGAGGTCCAGTTCAGTGAGTTGAAGTAGCAGAGGTGAGGCCAAGCAGACAGGCAGCAGCTACACCTCTGACTTTAATCCAAACTGGTGGCTTATTGTCATGTTTTAACCAGTACCAGAAAAAGAAACCCATGGAAGCAGAGCCGACAATCCAACAGTGACAAAGGGAAACGAGAGATTATGCATCGACAGAAGGCTGATTGTAAAACGAGACACGTGGAAAGGAGCGAAAAGGGACAAAAGCAGGTAGTAAAAGCAAAACATTTGAGAAGCCTGAAACATTAAACGCAGCAGGCAGAACCGTGGAACCACAGCAGAAGTCAGACAAACATGTTTAAAATCTGGCTCTAAACATAAAAAGCTGTAAAGTTGTTACAGGAGATTCCACGGAAACTGGTTTCATTAAAGGACCTGCAGGTTTTTTGACCTCTGGATGCTGCTGCTTGGTAGAAACCGTGCCAGCTGCCAGGCCAAAATACAGCTGAGGCGCGGCGAGTCATTTTTACTTTCGTTCCATTTTCTGTGTCCTACTTCCCTTTATTTCATGCACTGTTTGTAGCTGTTTCACCGCTGCATGTGTCCAAATCGTCAGTTCATCGCATGAGTCAATCGTCAAAAATATTTAGCCACAGCTTTTTTTTTACTTCAATAATAGGTGTCCAACATGTTTTCGTAGCAGCAAGCTGAACAGTAAAGGCGTCTGCTACACAGCTGCCCGTCACTCCCAGCACGGAGGAAGCTAAGTGGATAAAGAGCGGTGCGGCTCCGCCTTGTTGGATCCCCTGTTGTGACTGAAAGGTTATATTCCTTAAGGCGACCTGCCAGGCCACACGTGAGGCCAGGCACGCAGCAGCTGTGTGATTTATTGCCCTCCCACAGGCTGTTAAGATGCCTGCCCTTGTTACTGTATATAATCTAAATGATGTGTCGCTGCCTCACTGACTCTTCGTCTCTGTCTGTCTCTTTCCAGTATATATTGCCAACAGCCAGGAGTGGACACTGAGCAGATCCATCCCCGAGCTGAGACTGGTGAGAACCCCCCGAATTAGGAAAAAAATGATTCCAATAATTCATAATTATTTAACTCTATCAGAGATGTCCAACCTAAAGCAGCATGATACATTTTAAAAAACCCAAAACATCCAGCAGATCGTCAGTGAACCACTTGAATTTTAGCCACTAAACAAGCACAACTTTGGTCATTTTGGTCTCATGGTTCTGTTATAAGATTTTTCTTTGGGTATGTCCGCTAAAAATTTCATATAAAGAGGTAGATCCTTGGTGGAACTTACCTCTAACCTAAAACTCTGCGGATCGGAAAGGACAACGATGGAAACAACAAGAACAAAGTGCCTTTAATTAGATCCAGGAATGAGCGAAGGAAGCAAAGCCAGAATCCAGAGCAAGCGCCACTTTAACCAGAGCCACACTTGATGGGTTAGCGAGCTATAATGAGCTCAAAGCGAACCCTTTCACTGTCCCTTTACCTGTTAGATCACCATGGTAACTGATGCTGAACACATCACCTGATGTGGAGCAGGTCAGGTTCAGAGTTTCAATTTAAAATCAGATGAAAAGCGTGTGACTCTCTGCTGAAGCTATCTGTCTAACTTATTGAGCTGTACTACACCAACACCAGTGACTCAGTACTCAGGGTACTCAGTTGGTGTTACTGGTAAAAGAGCTCAGGTTATATGTCTCATCAGTTACATTTGTAGGCTATTCACCAAGAATATTCAATCATTAAAATCAGTCTCACCATTATCTGACCACCTAAAGTGATTTCAGTGTCTCCTTCATTGAGCCACGGCACAGTCAGAGCTGAATGCACTGAGTAACCTGTAATATTCAAATCTAAAGAATCAGGTTAACAGTCATCTGCAGCCACAGTGTTGCATTTCACTCTCATATTCTGTCTCCTTCATCATAAATCTCTGTCACCCTTTCCTCTGATAGTGTCTCTGGTTGGAGTAGGTGGTGCTCATTTGGTCCATTTTTGTGCAGAAGAGTCAAATGAGCCTAAAGGGTTAGCAAAGAAAGCTGATACCTCTGCTGTGACACCCATTATCTCTGATTGCGCTAACACAAAAAAAGCCTGGCTATATTTAACTCCCTCGTAGTACTCAGTGCAGGGAAAACAAAGAAAAGAAGTAAAAGCAGAGGCGGCTGGCGCAGAAAAGCACTTACCAAAACAAAACCGGAAGTAGAATCCAAGAAGGCGAAGGCACAAAGACGTCGACAGGACAGAGGGAGGCGACACCAGGAACATTCGAAACTCAAACATTAAATCAAAATGACTTCAGACTCAGGGACCAGGAAAAACAGGTCCCTACAAATCTGCTGGATATTAAGAGGTTAAAGAAGTCAAGATCATTGTTTCTATCTTTAATTCTGCAATTAAAGAAAACGCAGTTGTGACTTGGATGTTTTTTAAGCCCTGAGTTCTGTCTTCAGGTGTTCTGGGCCTTTGTGAAACAGTACTTAAATGAACAGATACTTAAATGAAGTAAAGGTACTGGTGCTGCACTTTAATGATGCTAAATTACAATTAAAAGTCCTGCATCAAAAATGTTCCATTTTTTCAATCTGATGAATTCATGTTTGCTGATTTGAACTGTAACATATTCGCGGCTTTCATAATGGATACGGACCCTCGTTATCTTCTCATTTTTCAGACATTGGTGTGAAAATCTCATCACAGTTTCCCACAGTTAACAAACTGAAGCTATTAAAATAATGAAAAGGAAAAGCACAACAGAAAAGCTGGAGAAACAAATGAGTAGAAAAGGCATTTTTCTGGTTGTCTGCTTGCTACTGTATATATTGAGAGCACAGAAGTACCAACAGCTGTTCAAACCTCATGTTCACGAGGGGCAGCCAATCAGAGGAAAGTTGGCTTGAAGCAGTTGAACAGGCGAGGGCACGAAGGGAAAAACACAAAGTGAAACGTGGGTGAATCAATATGATTGTGGCGTCATTGATGGCGCTGTGCTGATCTCTATGTCACTAAGATCACTTTTTATTGTTAATGCAGAGTGAACCTTTTGTTTCAGAGGATGAGCTGAGCTGCTGCACCGAGGCCTCGTATTGAACAATGGATTGTGCAAAGCTGTTCTAGTGAAGTCCAAGAATAAAAATATGAAGTTAAAAATGAGCCTCATAGCTTCCCTTTAGGAATATTTTTAAACTTTTACTACATTGTATTCTAATTATTTTTAAAGCGTATCACTGTCAGAGTGATCTTCCGCCACATGCTCACTCATGGATGATGAAGCAGTGGAGCAGTCTAAAGGCTGAACTGTCTAAAAGGAACTACAGTCTATCCAGCGGAGGAACTGAAAGTCTGCGTTTTAATTTAGTCTCAGAGTTGTATTTAATGCTCTGTGAATGTGCATGCAGGCTGACGCTGAATCAACTTGTGGGTGATTTATTTACTTCCTCCTTCTCTCAGGGCGTCCTGGGAAGTCTGAAAAGTGGCAAGTCGGCGCTGGTAAACAAATACATCACAGGCAGTTACTCTGCAATCGAGAAGCCGGACGGTAAGAAGCAAACAAACACTTTTTAAAAAGCGGCTTGTTGTGTGCAAATGTTTTGCATATGATTAGGTTTCACCTGTTCAGAGAGACATTTGAGCATATTGAGTGCAGCCTGGTGCACGATATTTCTTCATCGTCAGTGTGTCACAGTAACTTGTCTGCCACTGTCATCGTTCCTGACAGGTGCCCGGTATAAAAAGGAAGTGCTGGTGGATGGCCAGAGTCATTTATTATTGATCCGAGAGGAGGCTGGAGCACCTGATGCACAGGTGCATCTTTCTGCCTTTGTGCACTTATTTGTGTGTGTGTGTGTGTGATAGACATGTAACCCTACACATTTCATCATCCATCAGTGCACTGACATCTATTCATCTGTGCTTTTCCTCCTGCAGTTCAGCAGCTGGGTTGATGCAGTGATCCTGGTCTTCAGTCTGGAAAATGAGGCCAGTTTCCAGGAGCTCTACCAGATCTACAGCCAGCTCAGCGCCTTCCGCTCAGACATCCCAGTCATAGTGGTCGGCACCCAAGGTGAGCACACCAATCAGCCACGTACCTTTAAATATCAGGAGCCCAAACCGTTTTCTTCTTGCTTTTAGACATGAGTGAACCACACAAAACCTGACGTGTCTCATGACGTCAGCTTTTAGTTATTTGGAGTTCAACTATACAGTCGTTAGCCACTTTGTTAGGTACACCTGCTCAATTTAATCAGCCAATCACATTAGAGCAACTCAGAGCATTTAGACATGCAGACCTGGTCAAGATGCTCGGCTGAAGTTCAAACCAAGCATCAGAAGGAGGAAGGTCGTGTGGCTTTGAGCACGGTGTGGTTGTTGGTCCCGAACAGGCTGGTCTCAGTATTTCAGAACCTGCTGCTGCCAACCAGTGAGCAGTTGAGCTCTGGGAGAAAAGAGGAAGATGGCCGGCCTGCTTCATGCGGAAGGTTGTAGTAAGTCAGATAACCACTGATTGCAACCAAAGTCGAACCTTGAAGCAGATGGGCTCCAGCAGCAGAGACCACACTGGGCGCCACTCCTGTCAGCCAAGAACAGGAAACTGAGGCTACACTTTACACAGGCTCACTAAAACTGGAGAGTAGAAAAATGTTTCCTGGCCTCAATTTCAGCTGCAACATTCAGATGGACGGGTCAGAATTTGGTGTAAACATGAAAGCATGGACCCATTCTGCCTTGGATCAGTGGTCCAGGATGCTGCTGGTGTAATGGTGTGGGAGATATTTTCTTGGCACAATTTTGTCCCCTCACTTTAACACCACAGCCTGCCTGAGTGTTGCTGCTGGTCACGTCCATCCTTTTATGATCACACTGTACGCATCTTCTAATGTTTGTTTGATTCAGCCCATTGTCATTGTGCACACAATGAAATGACGGTTCCAGATCACTCATCCACACACGAGCATCTGCAGTCATGCAGCCAGAGACCGGCACTACCGTTAGGCAATGTGGTTTAAGTGTCTTGCCCAAGGACACCTCGCAGCGCAGGGACAGGGGCTCGTACCGGCAACCCTCCAGCTGCAAGGCAAGCACTGTGCCACTGCGCAGTGTGTCTAATGGTCTAACGTGCCATGCCCCAAAGCTCAGATCATCTCACACTGGTTTCTCAAACATGGCAGTGAGTCCACTGCACTCCAATGGCCTGCACAGTCACTCCAGGAGAGCACGTTTGGGATACGGTGGAACGGGAGAGTCACATCATGGTTGTGCAGCCAATAAATCTGCAGCAACTGTGCGATTATCTCATGTCAATGTTGACCAGAATCTCTGAGGAATCCTTCCAGCACCTGTTTGAATCTATACCCTGATAAAGTTGTGATGGCTAAAGCGAGTTCAAACTGATACTAGCAAGGTGTACCTAATAAAGTGTCCAGTGAGGTATATTCCTGCTAATGGGTTCCTGACATCCCCAAAAAAGAAGAGTCTAACAGGACAAGCTGATGCTATAATTAATGCCTTCATAAGTTTCCCATTGATCCTGTTCAGATAAAATCAGCAGCACCAACCCTCGCGTGATTGAAGATCAGAGAGCCAGACAGCTGTGCATTGACGTGCGTCACTCCCTCTTTTACGAGACCTGCGCCACCTACGGCTTCAACGTTGACCGAGTGTTTTCAGAGGGTGAGCCCACTCACATTTTATTTGTGCTATCAGTATACACAGAATAACAGGCTTAAGGATGTGATTTAACTGTTTGTGTTTCAGCGGCGCAGAAAATTATAGCTCAGAAGAAGCAGGCGGCACTGCAGGCCTGCAAATCTCTGCCTAACTCACCCAGCCACTCCGGAGGCTCCACACCCGGATCGGCGTCCTTCCCCGGACAGGTAACGTGTCCCGACAGCAGCAGGTTTTACTTCCCCCCCCTGGGCGACTCCACTGCGCACCATAGTAAATATCACAAAAACCAACATTTGTACTTTTAAATAATTTGTGCATTTAATGGTAGATGACATGAAAAGTGCACATCCGTCATAAAGTCTTTAAGTAACTGCCTGTGCTGCTGCGATCTGTGAACTTTATCCATCACACCTTTTTAATAATCCGTGGCAGAAAAGTGTCAGACAGTGGTACACAAAAGGAAACTGGCTGAAAAGTTAAACATGAGTTTTACAGAGTGGCAGAAGATCTTATCTCACCACAGACAGCTTTAAACATGCTCAGAGGCCGTCTGGGGGTACTTCTTTTGAAATTAAATTTGTTTAACATCACACTGCACGACTATGTGATACTTTATTCGCCTGACTAAACAAACCGTACTTTAACAGGTTACTTTTACAACGATGACCTAACCACTGCTTTAAAAAGTCCTGCTTGAGCTGAATGTTTTCATCATCACTTGTCAATCATGACGTGGCCAGGCGTTAAAGCATATCCTGCATCTACTGCAAAATTATTTTATATTAAATAAGACGTGAAACTTATGAGCTCATAAACCCATCAGGAAAGTTTTTTTCTGAGCAGTAGGGCTGTTTTTCCAGACTTCTATGCAGTCTGACTCCTTTTTGCAACAAGAGGAGTCGCCCCCTGCTGACCAATAAAAGGAATGTATGGAATCTACTGCCAGCTTTTCTGTACAGTCTGTGGCTGATGTGCAGTTACTGAACTCAAAGAAGACTGATAACTACACACTGCCAAACATTCCAGTCTTACTGGGTTTGTGCATACAGAAAAGTTTTATCAGCTCTCCTTCAACAAAATATATGATTCCTCGTTGCCTTATTTTGCCCTATTTTATTGCAACCGTTTAATTATCTAATTATTTAATTTAGCTGTGCAAATTTTCTTTGTATTGATGAACCAACCAGCAGCTGTTTTGGGACCAAAAATAGGACATAGCACACTTCCTATTTTTGTTGGTTTGTGAAGCATTCACAAACCAACAATTTAATGCAAAGATCGAAATTGGAAGTGCCACCTTTGTTTCACCTTCAGATTTCCTGTCAGCCTGGGCCAGATCCTAAAAATAACATTGTCTATATTTATCTTTCTTTTTAATCAGTATATGAACCTAGTGCAACATTCATACTTTAAGGCAAAGTACACGTAATGTGATGTAAAATGTCTTTTGGCTGACATACAATAATCAAATGATGTTTCCTACCTGAGGTCTCATCTTGCTCTGACCTCACATAGATCCAGAGGCAGGAAAAAAGCAGACACATTATATTCCCATTAGAAAAAACGAGTCCAATATAAATTTATTTAACTGAAAATTTTAACTTGTAACAATTATTATATATTTTATCATTGTTTTTTTAATAGATATTAATGCTCATAGGTGTGAATGAGAGCATGAATGTGAGTGTGAATGGTTGTCTGTCTCTGTGTTGCCCCCCCCCCCGAATGGATGGATGGATTGATTGATGGATGCCTTAATATGCAAATTATTGTGTAGAAAACTGTGGACCTCAGATCATACAGCAAAACGTTTATAACCAAGCTGATTAAACTGATAGCTGTGGATTTTTATGTTATGATGCAGGAAGAAAAAACCCAGATAAGCACAAAATCCACTGCATCTCTTAACAATACAAAACTTCAAAACAGATAAAAACAATATGGAAAAACATGCCATCGAGAAAACTGACCCCAGTCATGTGTGACCTGCGGCACGCCTCAGACCTGATGATAATGTTGTTCTTCTTTCAGTTCACTTTTACAACTGAGGGAAGGACACAAGGACAAAAGGGGATAATTTAGTCAAAATTTGGAGTTAATTGAATATGTTGAAATTATATAGAGATAAAGAGAATATATACATATCCTTTGTATGGAAAGATATGTAGATATTAAATAACTAATGGATTTAATAGTACAATATATCGCTTTGAAAAGAAGAAGTATAAAGTGCCTCAAGAAATCCCATAAAATTGTACATTAAATTACAATAGTTGAAGCAATGCGTCTGCTTGCTTTACACCACATATTCTACCATATAATTCCCAATACATGCAGTTATTTGGACTGTAATGTTTGGCCCATCTTCTTTAAACTCACCCCACAGAAAGAAGAAGTGCAGCATGTTGAGCACATTTTAGGAAATTCATTAAAATCAGCTGCAGAGCAGTGAATATGATTGCAGTCAGGTGTGAAACCTCCTCAGTAGTTATCAGTCAACTGTTTGAGTAAACACAATCTTCTCGCAGTCTAGACAGATATTACATAAGACCTGATAAATATAGGACACAGATGAAAGTGTTCTGCTGTTGCTATGCTGATGCTTTCTTCAAAGCTATTCCTTCAGAGTTTTAAAAGCAGCCTTCCTGCTCTTCTTCTAATACCAGCTAATCAGATTGCTTTAAGCTGTGCTAGCAGAAACACTCTGGGGATGGAAGTCAGCAGCGCACGCTGACTTTGGCGAACCGATCACATTTCAACAACTACCAGAAGCATTACAAAGAAATTTGCCCTCAGAAGTGACCCTATATGGGAAACGTTAGCAGGTTGCATCCGTGCACAGGTGGTTCTTGTCTGCAGCCACCTTCTAATGGACATTAGAGGAACTGCACTTTTTAAGCTCGTCTATGCTGGCTTCATGTTTCCTCAGAGAACCTGGACTGCTGTTGGATTGGGAAAAAAAATCCCCTCTGGCAATCTGTATCATAAGCATGTTGTCCTTTGTTCTCTTCTTTTTATCAGTGAATTAATGGATCTCTGCCCTTGGTGTGAATATGTTAATGATAAGCTGCAACAACAACGACACTCGAGCAGCTTCAGCTTGTGCCGAGTCAGTGAATTTGCCGTGTGAGCAGGTGGAAATGAGTAATAAGCTAAACTATGCCAAACTTTGCAGAGGCCAGGACAAATCTAGACTCTGTGTATACTCTCAGGTGACAATATATTAGGCACGGTACTGTTGCTAAAACTGTACTCTAATCAATTCCCCCAGTTTGTATTGTGCTGCCCAGTAAGAGGTGGACTGTGTATACCTTAAGCCAGCTTAAGCAGCGGTGAAAGGTAACCAAATACATTTAGTCAAGTACATACGTTTAAATGTAGGATCTTTATTTTTTATGGAGTAAATATTGTGAACACAGATGGACCAAAGCATCAGCACAGAAAAACGCTGCTGAAAGTCTTCATGAGGATAATAAAAGCAGGAGGAAACCAACGGTCCACAATGCGCCCGTCACTATAAAAATAATGAACCCTAAACTTTGAATACACTGCTCAAAACAATTAAAGGAACACTTTACTGATGTGTGTGTGTGTGTGTGGGGGGGGGGCTTTAAAGGGGCAACAATGAGACACCCCCCAAAACAGGAATAATTTCACAGCTGGAGGCAGCTGACATTTTCCCCTCATCTTTGCATTTAGCAAGGGTCAGAGCCACTGCTGGTAGCATGAGGCCATACCTGGACCCTGCAGAGGTTGCACAGGTAGTCCAGCTCCACATCAATGCGCGTCATTGCCAGGTTTGCTGTGTCTCCCAGCACAGTCTCAACAATATGGAGGAGATTACAGGACACAGGCAAATCCTCTAGCAGAGCTGGACAGGGCCGTAGAAGGTGGTGAGAGCATGCAGGCAGTTCCTGGAGGATGAAGGAACTGATGCCACTGACTGGCCCCCACCTCTGGGACATCAGATTTCAGTTTTTCCAACGTCACCAGGCTGCACCTCAGACCAGTCCCGGAGCTCAATGGTGCCCTGGTCCAGATCTGGGAGGAGATCTCCCACGACACCATCCGTTGTCTCATTAGGAGCTCCAACATTGTCAGGCAACCACATGGGGGCCATGCAAACTGCTGAGTACCATTTTTAGTTGCTTTTCAAAAAATGTGGTAAAACATGCCTATCCTGCTGCATCACGTTTTCACTTTGAAACTGAATTCAGCCGTCTGCAGGGTGATAATTTACATTTCCATCAAACAATGTGGCATCCTTTCATTCCACATTACCCAGTCCACATCAGGATAGCTATCAGCACATGTTTTCCCATTGACATCTGATGTGTTTTCAGTGTTCCTTTTTTGGGCAGCATAGTAATAAAGCTTTGATTATTTTATCTTTAAAAACATTGCCTGCACTGTCCTTCATCAATCACAGCGATCGACTGAAGAATTCACACCGTCACTCATCATCACCTTTTTATGAATCTGTTTCATCTTTCAACGCATCCTCACTTTCTCCATCTCCTCTCATTTCCATTCCCATCTCTGCATCCTGACCTCCCGACCTCCACCATCGCCACCTCCTCCTCCTCCTCCTCCTCCTCTCAGGCCAATAATGGCCCCAGTAGTGGCTACGCCTACTCCCTCCCCTCCACCCCTGTGGTGGGCCACAAAGAGCTGCGAGTTGCACAGGGAGAGGGAGGAGGCAGTGTCAGCGCTCGCTCGCTGAAGAGCATCCCCAGACGGCCCTCGCTCTTCAAGGTCAGTCACTGCCGACTGCTGGTGTCTCACACCTTTAAGTCTCCTGCCACCCCACTCTCATTTCACCCCATTCGACCCCCTCTGACTCCCCCAGCTGAAGCCATCTCCTGTTTTTAAACACTTTAAATGCTGTTGGATTTGTTGCAGAATCGGGACACGGACAAAAGAGCTGCTGATGCTAAAGGAGATGGAAGCAGCGTGCGGGGCGTTCCAA
>VUQK01015146.1:25619-36449 GCA_015106715.1 Bujurquina vittata
CAGCGTGCGGGGCGTTCCAATCAAACAGGTTTGGTTACCCTTACATGCAAAAATAAGCTGTATATCCAGTGAAGGGGGCATTTACGTGCTGCAGTTGTAACTATAACAGGAGCCATTTCCCTTGACAGAAACAAGGTGGGAACAAAAATACATTTGTTATTTACTTCCTCTTACATAAGCAGCACAGAAGTCTGTCGTTTCATCTTTTTCAGCCTTTCTCGAGGGTGTTCTATTTATACAAGTGCTCTCAGCTATTGTTGAACTCTTTCTGGTACACTTTGAAGGGGCGGCTCTAAATTTAGGCAGATTCAGAGTGTGGTTTGCTGTCATTGATGTGACCCCAGCTGTTGTTTTTGACAGGGCATCCTGTGGAAGAGGAGTGGGAGCTCTCTGAATAAGGAGTGGAAGAAGAAATATGTCACCCTGTCCAACAATGGCACGCTGTCTTACCACTCCAGCTCCAGTGTAAGGAAAGACCACCGATCAGTACAGGATGAAGGGGGCCTGTTATTCCTTTATGTCAACAGTCTCTCAAACAGAAAGTTAATTGTTTTTGAAAGAAAGACTCAATCGTAGTCTGCAAAAGTGGTATAATTCAGTGCTAATTGCATCACATTTTAATCCAGTTGTTCAAAGCGTGGCCCTTTGAGGAAAGCTGCTGTCCATCCGTGGCCTAAACGTTGTTTCGATGATCAAATTTGATCTTTTTAGGACTACACGCAGAATACCCATGGGAAGGAGATCGACCTGCTGCGTGTGACTGTTAAAGTTCCTGGGAAACGTCCTCCAAGAGCGGTAGCACCTGCCGGGCCCTCCCCTGTCCCCCCTGGTGCTGTACCTGGAGTCAACGGGCTGAGTAAAGAGCCGGCCGCCACTGACGGGACCAGTACAGGTACCTGCATGTAACAGGTGGACATAGCCTCAGTGACATCATCCACCGGTTGGGTCGTTGCCTCCTTATCTTTTTGATAAACCCACTTATTTTTAGATAACATTAAAAATACATTTGCTGCCCTGAAAGATCATAAAAACATGTGCTTAGACTCTTGACTTTCTCTCTCTCTGCCAGTTCCTCAGCTGTGTCCGCCGACCCTCTCTGTGGTTGCCGATGATCGGTCTGGTGGTTTGTCCCCTCAAGGAGGTGAGAGAGGACTTCAGCGCTGCCCCTCCTCGTTGTCCACCAAAGCTCAAAGTGTCGGTACGTATGCGGGGAATGAAACCTTTCAGCCGCTCCCGCCGGCTCAGGCACTTTGGGTGTAGCTCTGCGACGGCTGAAAACAATTCCATCGTGTATGATCCGTTATCTTTGCACCAAATGTCAGATGCCCTGGAAGCAACGGCCGGTTCGTTTGGTGGGAAAGATCCCAGCCAATCGTCTCCCATGAGCGACAGGAAGAAAAACAGGAGGAAGAAGAGCATGAATCAGAAAGGGGATGCAGCCGTCGGGCAAGCTGAAGGTACCATCCTTTTTTTTACTAGGAAATAGTTTTTGCATGAAGTACAACTACAAAATGGACTATTTGCTGTATGAATACACAAATAAAACACATACGAATATGCATTAAGAAATTTGACTAGAAATAATAAATAAAGATATATGAAGTTCTGTTTTTGTTCTTTTTGAAAACAGAGAAACGAGATGTTTAGTTCCTAAAACACTTTGCTAATATTCTGACTTTTAGCTGCACAGCTTTCCGTATTCTTCCACTTGTGCCTCCTCTGTGTGGATAAAGATTCATGAAGGTGTTTGTCTTTCTCTGAATATTTCTTATCTGCCTTTTTCCTAACACTGGCACTCCTCTTTCTCTTCTCTTGCTTATCTCTCGCTCTGCAGCTAAACGCAAAATGTGGAAATTAAAGAGCTTTGGTAGCTTGAGAAACATTAATAAGACAGGTAACAAGCGAGAGTGACGGTGTTGACTCAGCTCTGCTTCCCTTCTGTGTGCCTGACATCCATTATCTGCATCCCAGTGTTTGTTTGAATTACCTTCAGTGTAATAACCCAAAGATTTTTTTGTCCTCATGTTTAATCAAACCACCGTTTTGTTTTTCATTCCTTTTTCCTCCACTGACTGAAAGCTCAACAGATTCATTCACTGGGTTTGACTCGTACATGCAAATCTCATGTCACACTTCTCCTGCTTCTCCTGCAGAGGAAGAGAACGCCGACTTCATCATTGTGTCCTTTACTGGGCAGACGTGGCACTTTGAGGCCCAGAGCCTGGAGGAGAGGGACTCGTGGGTGACAGCAATAGAGAGCCAAATCCTCGCCAGCCTGGGTTCCTGCGAGAGCGGCAGAAACAAGGTAGAAATAAAAGGCCTTGAATGTGGTGACAGCACATTTTCAAAAGACGTCAGGAATGAATTCTGTATGTGAACACATTCATTTCAACCAAAGCTGAAACTGATCTGGCTGTGCAAAAAACATCATTTCCAGGAGGCAGAAGGAGAGGAATATTGTGCAAAAAATAGAATCTGCAAACTGTTCCCTGCTCTTGAAATATTCCTTTAGATATCTGCATGAAGCGCTGAGTGACTGATCACAGCGAGACTAAATAGGAAGTGCAGTGTGGGGTAAGAAAGTAATGCAGGTCAAACTTTAGTAAAATCAAAATCCGATGGTGCTCAAGTCTTTGCTGTCATCACTCCCAGTCATATCTAATCATATCACACCCACACTCTCTCTAACCTCTTGAGAGAAGACACATTTCTGAGGGATCCTACATGTTTGCAACCCGAATAGACTGGTGTTGGGCACAAACTGGAAACCACTAAGGGGGTTACCAGAAGAATTTCACCAGTGATTCATTGATCCAGCCCACAGGTGCACCAAGTTTTCCCTGTATAGAGGCCAAGAGGCCAGGAAAGGCAAAATCAGGCTAAAAGTATTTCAGAAAGAAAAGAAAAAGCAAGTTTCTGTGAGATTACATAGTGTCTGGATTACTTCATTGTGTACAGTAATCTTAGGAATCTTCCAAGGAACAAAAATAAGTATACCATCAGAGGAGACTGACAGGTTAAAGGCAGTGCAGCAAACAGGAGGGAAAAACAAAGACAAGAAGCAGGGAAAAATGATTTTAACAGATGTCATCAGTGAAACAAAAACACGAGCTCAAAAAAATCAGACAATTTCACATACACCAAGTCAGCATGTTGTGGCGTTAAAGTTCAGTTGTGCACGCGGATCATGTTTTTACACGCGCGCGACGTTTGACCAAAATATAATGCCATACACATCTTCCAGGTCTGAAAAGATGAGCCAGTTAAAAATGCATTCTTTCTAACAGCCAGCAGGGGGCGACTCCTGTGGTTGCAGTTGTACAGAAGTCTATGGCAAAGTGACCTTCCTACCCCCTCCATCTATGACCTCAGCAAACACTTTCAGTTTCAAGTTTCACTGAACTCAATAAAAAAGTCATTTGGTAAATTATGATCTCCATTAGAGGAAATTAGCCTATGAAGTTGAATATAATTAAGGTTAATTAATTTACCTGAAAATCTCTGGATTTTGCAGTCTTAAATGCCATGTGGTTTCAAAAATCTACACACATGATGCATGTTACATGTTGCTACTGTCACATAGCAGAGGTAAGTGGACTCATTTTTATAAATCGCTTTTCCACTCTAGCTTGCATTCACCCATTCACACACATTCACACACACTATTTCAAAGTGCTTTCTCTCTAACATTCACACACATTCAGACTCTGACGGTTGTATCACAGAGCCACTGCCACTTGTTTATAAGACAGGTGGGATATAAATAAATGATGCAAATGCTTATTTGTACAGGCGCGGCGGAGCAGTCAGAGCGAGGCCGTAGCGCTGCAGGCCATCCGAAACGCCAAAGGCAACAGTCAGTGTGTGGACTGTGAAGCAGCCAGTGAGTTCCTAAATGTCTTTCACACGAGCTGCACATTTATTCTGGAGGATCATTTACACCTCCAGTGCAGTCATTGGCACATGGTTTATTTTGACTCATTAGTCTTGCTAAGCAGTCTCTGTTCTCCCATCCTCCAGATCCCACCTGGGCCAGTCTCAATCTGGGGGCGCTGATCTGCATCGAGTGCTCAGGGATCCACCGAAACCTCGGGACTCACCTGTCCCGCGTGCGCTCCCTGGACCTGGACGACTGGCCGGGAGAGCTCACACAGGTCCTGGCTGCCATCGGAAACCACATGGCCAACAGCATCTGGGAGAGCTGCACCCAGGGACGAACCAAACCCACACCCCATGCAACACGGTGGGTTCAGCCAGATCACAACACTGGACGTTTTGTTGCATGACAACAATGCGGACACACAAACTCATAAAGTTTTAAGTTGTATATAAACACTTTTTAAAGATTGTTCTTCCTGTAAATAACACACTGTAAAAGAGCCTTTAGCAGACAAAAGAACTTTGGAGAGCAAATGAATATATTTTTCCATAAATATCACCTAGTTCCATAAGTAGGTGATGAAAACATTTAATAAATATTAGATATCTTATTTTGAGAAATTCTAACCATAACAACTGTAGTCAAGTAAATTTGATATGTTATATAATTTCATCTTAGTTAAAGCTCCATCCATTTTCTTTCACTTATCGGGGGTGGGCTGCATGGCAGCGCCTAGCCAGAGAAACTTAGACCTCCCTCTCCCACCTCCTCCAGCTTATGTGCGGGAACACTGAGGCCAGCCGAGAGATAGAAACTCTCCAGTGTGTCCTGGGTCCACCCCAGGACCTCCTCAACCAAGAGGCACCCAGAAGGCATCTTAGTCAGGTGTGGTGCCCGAACCACCACAACTGGCTCCTTTTGATGAGGAGGAGCAGCAGCTCTACTCTATCCAGGCTGTTCGTCTCCCAATCCCCTCTTCCCTAATTGTGAACAAGACCCCGAGATGTATAAACTCCTTCACTTGGGGCAATAACCCTCCACCCTTTTCCACCTGAGAAGCATGGCCTCACACTTGGAGGGGATAATTTTCCTACCCCATGCTTCACAGCTGCAAATTGGTCCAATGCGAGCTGGAGGCCCCCACCTGATGATGCCAACAGGACCACAACAAGAAGCAGAGTTGAGAATCTGAGGCACAATAAGGTGGCGATTTGCAGAGAGGCTTGGTTACACAATAACAGTAAAAGTTATCAGCTTTTCATCACAGGGTGATCAGAAAACTTAGACAATGATCACCTTCAAGGTCGTCTTCCTGTGCACCACAAAAGCCACTTCTCGCACACCTGCTATATTTAGATGTGTCGAAATGGTGACGTTTAAACTTGAATTTCCCTTTGAAGAAGAGAATGAGTTCACAGGGGTCAAAGTGCATATCACTGTGTGTGTTAAGAGTGATGAGCATGCTCTTTAAAGCTAAAAGCCCACCTCTCCCATGAAAGTCAGGTCATTTTGACACAGTTGGATTTTCTCAGCAAAAGTTTGAGGTCCATAAATATAAAAATAAACTTCCAGGAGGAGTACTAGAAGTGGTCTGGAGGTACACATGGAGACAGCCTTGAAGGGGAAATCTTTCAATTTAAATTTTTATGCTTTTTATGGGTACAGTGCAGAGCGTTTTCACATTCCCAGTAGCTGTTAAATATATTTTTTAACAGAACACATCTGCTTATCTCTACTCTAATTAAAGAGTCAAATATGGAGTCAAAAGTGATGCAGAAAGGTTGTTGGTGCTTTTGTGTGCTTGTAGGAAACCCAGACCCAAGAAGGAAACTTCAAAAAGGTGGTTAGAATTTGTGGTACTGACTGATAGCTAAATATCACAGAAGCCATTATGGAATTTCTCAGAAAGTGCAGACATGTGAGGCATTAAATGTACACACCAATCTGATTTGTGTTGTTTCTCTGTTTCTAGTGAGGAAAGAGAGTCGTGGATTCGTGCCAAGTATGAGCAGCGAGCCTTCGTGGCGCCTCTTGTGCCGGCCTCAGGGACGCAGCTTCCAGAGGACAGCATGCCGGTGTGGCTGCTCTCTGCAGTGACTGACAGAGATCTGCCCAAGCTGCTGCTCCTTCTGGCCCACAGCACTAAAGAACAAATCAACGCTCAGCTGGCCGGGTCATCCTCTCCGCCCCGCACGGCTCTGCACGCTGCCTGCCAGCTGGGAGACGTGGTCATGACCCAGCTGCTCATCTGGGTGGGTGTTTTCTTTGAGTTCTCACTCATTCACATCAGTTTCATATTTCCTCAGGCCCAATAAAGAGTCCAGAACAGCATGATTAGTTAATTGGTCCTTTCACAGAAAAGGCAAAAGTTCCCAGATCAGTGGTTTCCTGCTTCTCCAATGCAAATATTTGACTTTCACCTGATTTACTCAAAAACCTTTTATGGTTTCGAGGGTGGGATCACAGAACAAAGTACCTGTGTCTCTGTGTGTGTTTTGAATTTAAAAACCTCAACCAGAAGAAACTAGGTGGAATCAACCTTTTCAAAAACTGTCCAGAAGAAGAATTGTGTGATGAAAACTATTCAGCCTGATTACTTTCAAGCTGCCTGTTTTTTTCTGTGCGTGTGCACCATGTACTCGTCTACCCTTTAAAAATGTAAGCACCACAGCTGAGCTGCTCCTCTGCAGAGATATTTTAAACTCTTTGATGAGTGTTACTCTCTGTGGAGTTACACTGGCAGCTGCCTCACCTTTCTCTGAGGGAAGCCTTTGGTCAGCATCTGCACCAGTTTATTCCCCTATCAGATGGATGTATTAAGATCACGTCCTTCACTTTGGAAAATACGTTTTTCCAGTTATATTTAGGCACTTATAACATTTCTAAAATGTATCCTCTTTAGTCTTAAATGTTTTTTTCTTTTCATTATTAGCATTTATAATAAAATTAAGCAGCAGCTGCACTTTGCAGAATGTGGTTATTGTTACAGACTTGGTGTTTGAGGGCTTTAAAACCACTTTCATTTGAGCTGATTCAGAAAAGCACTGAGTGTGCCAGGCCCTCCACCAAACCCACAAACGCAGTCGTAGTAGTAGCATGTAGTGTGGGCATGTAGGAACTGCAACTAGGTCAGTTTATATCTGTCTTCAAAGTGATGAGCAGACAAAGATAAGATCGTAACCAAGGACAGCAAATTACTGGTGATGTTACAGTAATTTTTGGTAATGAAATCACATCCTGTGTAAACAACCTAAACCGTGACCTCGAACCTGCAGCTCAGCTCAAATTTAATGCAAACGAACTGAAGAGAAAGAACACCGTCTCAACAATGTTACCAGATGGCTTCTTCACTGAATGTGCTGACTTCAGTAACCTTCAAAAAATCATTACTGACTGTTTTTCAACCACCTGGGCTCAGTACTGGGACCTCCAGGTGGAGTCCAGGTGGGATCTGACTGCTATTTAACAAATACGTTTGAACCCTAGAATTATTTTTGGAATAATGCTGCCTTCCTAGATTTATTCTGTGTTAACCCACACTTGATACACATTCAAAAAATTAGTTGAACAAAAGCTAAATGTTGGTGTGATTTGATGACACCAGTGGTGCAAATTTATGAAAAATCTGCAGTAAATCAAATTATGAATATGCTGCTCACCTTATTCAGTGCCTAAACTTTATATACTGTCTATAAAATGACAGAACAAAGCAAAAATAACCTGTCCAATAATAATAGAACAGCAGCACCACATCTAATTTAGTTATTTTCCGTCTGCGTGCTCCATTTCACTGCAAACCTTTCTATCATCTAATCAATATATAATCTATAAACAGGCTTAAATATCATGTTCTGTCCTCCGTCTCTTCCCTGCAGTATGGAATCGATGTGAAAGCGAAAGATAACCAAGGCCAAACGGCCATGATGCTGGCCACGAAAAAAGGGAGCAAAAGCTGCATCGATATTTTGCTCCAGCACGGCTGCCCCAACGAAACGTCGCCTGCCGCCGCCACTCCTGTCCTCAGCCGTCGCTCCAGCACCGCCAGCCTGGGCCGGACCAGCTCCAGGAAACGGGTGTCATAGCGTGGACTGAAAGCGCTGCAACAAGAAACCGTTTTAAAGTGTGGAGACGGGCAGAGCCGCCCACGGAGAGGGGTGTAGTATAACGGAGTGACAGGACTGCATATCAAAGTACAACGGATGAAAAACATTGTTTCTGAAGACAGAACAACATATCAAACCACTTAAAGCAATATTCATTCAATTTGTTGATTGCAGACATATTGCTGAATTACTGTGTTGTTGTTGTTGACCTCATTTCAAAATGACTCAAGTAGACCTGTAGCGGACTGCTTCTGTTTCACTTCCTCCACAAGAAGTGCAATAATCCAGCTACGATGACAAAAAGCAACACATTTTAGCGCAGATGACTCAGTGCATCCAGAGGGGATTGCTTTTATTCAGACCTGCTGCGACTGGACCAAAACTGCTATTTTTTTCCTTGGCTTTCCAAACAAAACATAACCCTACAATATGTCATGCTGTTAGTTATGTGCGCCTGTCAGTTTGACTGTATAAATTGTTTTCCAGTGACAAATCAGCTGAGATAATTCTGCTTAGACTAGAAAAATGAATGGTTTGGGGTATGACTTATGTCAGTGTTAGGACCACAGGTCAGAGACACGATGTTTTATTCTACTGTAAATGTATCTATACTACACACTTAATGTTAAACTCGGTAACGAAGACACACCTGAAAAATCAGATTGCATTTTCTATTGATTTCTTACTGGTAGTTTTTGTTTTTCATTGTCTTTTATAATTTCATATTCTCTCATGTCATAAAGCAGTAAATGGATGATTTTACATGTAAACATGTGGCTAAAGTTTTATTTGGGATATCGAGAGAGAGCACATGAAGGCTGCAACATTATTGGCGTTCATCTTACTGTTGTGTAGGTCGATCCTATGAGTTTACACTGAAGCAGCTGATGGTGTTCTTCTGACACTTTGTGGATCATGTGAGTCCCTCATGAAACTAAACAAATGTTACCAGAATAAAAAAATAAAAGTTTTTTTTTTAAAAAATGAGCATTAATAGAAGAATTTCATGTGGTTTTTATTGTGGTTGTGTGGGGGGCAGTCTGCTACACAGCACTCGTTTGACTGTTTCTATCCTGCTTGTCCAGGGGTCAGAGGGACTGTATCTAAAAGACGGAAGAAGAGAACCATTTGTCACATACAGGCAGTGAAATTCAGCCTCTGCATTTAAGCCGTCACACATGGAGTAGCACACACAAGCACTATGTGGAGCAGGGGGCAGTTAGAGAGAGCCCGGGGAGCAACCTGGGGGGCCCACGGTGATGCCAGCCCAGGGGATCAAACCAGGGTCCTCTCAGTGATGAACCCGTTTTTCTCCTCTAGGCCACTTCTGGACTCATTTTAAGCCTCAGTGTTGGTCCCATCGAGAAGCGGCCAGATTAGGAAAAGCCATTGGACTGCTAAGTTATCAGGTAAAGTTTTCCAAGCTTTGCTGGTAAGCTGCATCTATTAATTGTACAGGTGCTACACACAGAACAGATGCCTGCAAATTATTGTTAATATAGAAACAAAATAATGCATTCACAAAGTATGGTTCATAGTTTGGTGTGGAAGAACTTGATTGGCCTGCACAGAGCCCTGACCTCAACCGCATCAACCACTTTTGGGATAAACTATAATGGAAATTGTGAGCTAGGCCCTCTTATCCAAAATCAGTGTCTGACGTCACACGCGCTCTTCAGGATAGATGTGAAGACACACTCCAAACCTCCCAAAAGACAGGAAGATGTTACGGCTGCAAAGGAGGGGTTAACTGCAAATGGCTAAGATGTAGAATGGGGGCTTATAAGGCATGTTTGCCTCACAGCAAGAAGGCCTGGGTTTGAATCCACCTCGGCCGGCGCCTTTGTGTGGAGCTTGCATGTTCTCTGTGCAGTCCAAAGACATGCAGTTAGTGGCGTGGGGTTAGGTTAACTGGTGATTCTAAATCGGCCACAAGTGTGAAAGGTTGTGCGTCTCTGTGTTAGTCCTGCAACAGGCTGTACAGGATGTACCCTGCCTCAGCTGGGACAGGCTCCAGGTGGGGTTGGGATTCTGTCTCTCTCCATTAAAATCAAACTACCATAAACATTTGCGGCAGTTAATTTCTTTGTGAGCGAGCAAACTTCCAAATTCAGCAGGGGCTCAAAAAACTACTTGCTCCACGGTATTAGCTTCACTTGGATAAATAAAATAATAAAAACTTCAAAGTCAAAGATTTGACCAGCATAAAGATACTTTTTGGTATAGCTTTTATGCATTTCTTTTTTTTCTCAAAAATATATTTCAATATTGCAATGAAGTTCATTTATCATAATTTATTAATAATAATAAAATAAAACATTATTTTATTATTTTTATTAATAATAATAATAATAATAATAATAATGCCTTCAACTTATATAGCGCTTTTCAAGGTACTCAAAGACGATTTACAGTTTTGTGCACTGTTCATTCGCACCTCAGTCACACTCGGTGGTGGTAAGCTGCTAATGTAGCCACAGCTGCTCTGGGGCAGTTTGACAGAAGTGTGGCCACCAATTTGCGCCTACGGCCTCTCCGACCACCACCCAACACCAAGCACATTCACACTTAGGCAATGTGCACAGAAAATGAAATATTTTAGGACTTTTTTGTTTTAATTTAGATGATTACAATCTCAGCCTTTAAAGGATTATCAAGAAAAGGCAAGTCAAGTATTTGGGAGAGCTTCACAAAGTGGACCGAGGCTGCTGTCAGAGCATCAAGAGCCATGAAAGGAGTTACAACTGTCATCAAATCAAATCAAATCAATTTTATTTATACAGCGCCAATTCACAACAAATAGTCGCCTCAAGGCGCTTTGTATTGCAGGTAAAGACACTACAATGC
>VUQK01015148.1:4753-16817 GCA_015106715.1 Bujurquina vittata
ACATGGCAGCAATGATTGAGGTAAAGAAAGACGAAGCTGATCATGACCGAGATGGGTTCCCGTACGACACCCTCCACATCTACGGCTACGAGGGACCCGACTCTTTAGCCGGAAGTCTCAGCTCTCTGGGAAGTTCCTCTACCGGTTCAAACTTGGATTATGACTTTCTCAGCGACTGGGGGCCGAGGTTCAGGACCCTGGCAGAGCTCTACGGCGTAGATGGACAAGATTACTACCATCAATACTGATAATAACACATAATGACAAAATACACACATATACAACAAACGTACAGCTTGCATCATTGATCAGAAAGAGCCATAGTAATACACTCGCACACTGACCGAAAGCATGCAGGAATTATACACATTCACACACATGCAGACCTACAGTAGACAACCACGTTGTTGAGAGACTTCTCCAGCTCCTTAAAACAGAATCGGAGAGATTTTTTCTAGTTATAATGACTAACTTGTGTTATCGCGTGTAATTCAGTTAATCCATTAGTGTGTTGTGCTTCCCGTCTGTTCAACTCCCAGAAAAAGAGCTTCATCAAAATTTCGGAAGCTCCATGAAGTTGAGTCAAGGAATCTTTTGGCCCATTTCCAGTGAAATTTTGGAAAGATTTTTAAAGTAAAACCAGGAAATCGTGAAAGTTGATTTGACAGTAGGAGAGCCGCACCGTGAGGATTTTCTTCTACAGCAGTGTTGTGAGTTTTACATCGTGACCTTTTTTTTGGCACGGAGGTCCAACTAACCAGCCGGTTTATCTTGGACAACTGACGATTAATCAGGTGACTGCCAGTGATGTTACTCACTCACTTAAGTCCTTTTTTATTTAACCTGTCTCAGCCATCATATGCAGCTGCATTTTCTAATATGTTTTGTTCCCTGTGGCGACTCTGTGGAAAGACATGGCGTATTACCCATCATAGTGGCCTCTTAATAAACGATTACCTAAATTTACATATTTAAATGCTTATATCTTGTTTAACAGTAAACTGCATTCCTGATATAATACTGCAGACTGAATATTAGCTAATTTACTACAAAAATTATTATAGAGATCACAATTTCTTTTTAAAATTCAATCAAACTGGGAATACAAAATGCTGCATGTGAAAGCAACTCACTGCTGATCTTTTTTTCCCCTTTTTACTCTTTTTTTTTCTGTGGTCTGTGATCTCTGCTAGCTTTGATGTGTGTGGAGTTTTTTTATTAGATTTTTTTTTTTTTACATTTGACAAAAGGGACACAAACATGGCGAGAACAAGGTGATTTTATTTTTGATCTGTGGTTGATGATTTGATTTGTAAATATGATCGCTTGAGGGGTTTACTGCACTGAGAAACTTTGAGCAGCGACACGACTTTAAGCTCAAAGGGGTTTGAAGTGTTTGATCACAGCAAGATGCCCGTTATGTTTTCTTCATCTGAAATACTACAAGAGACTGTCTGTAAGGAAAGTTCAGCTCTGGAAATGTTACATCTGGAGCGGTAAGTCCAGTGGCTTATCTTGTTACATGCCCACTTTCTCACTTCACTGAGTCCACGATTCTCTGATGTCCAGACATGACATCAGGTGTCTGAACAACACTTAACTGAATATAGAAGAAGTGTCAAAAGTTTCAGATTTTTAGCACGGTTGCATTTTTTTTTAAGGTGAATACCTTAAAAAAAAAAAGAAAAGCCCCCCCTCTCTCTCTCTCTTTGTGTTCCTGAAATCAACCATCTGATATGAATAAGGTCATTTTCTGAGTAAGTCATTTTGTCCATTTTCTCAGTTATCTCCTGCTCTGAAAAGAGAAAAGACAATCGACAGACGGACAGAAAGGAAATGACACTGCTGCTTCTCAGACAGAATTACAGCATGTTCTGAGGGTTTATTTGACAGGACCCATCATCGCGGTTATTGTTGAGATGAAAGCCTAATTCTCAGAGGCCTACTGGAACAAAAGTAATTCAGACAACTCAGGAAGCACAGAGCTGCAAAAGCAGCTAGTTGGGCAGCCACAATGGCTCTGAGGTGGCTTGAATAACTTTAACCTCTAATCCTTTACGGCTACTATCAGATCATAAAATTTGTGATGAAAAATACACCAAACTTTTGTCAGTCTGGATGGTTATTTAACATAGCTACTAAAAATATCTAACTCTCACTGGCTGTAGGGTTGGGTAATCGTCTCTCCTAATGCTTGTGTAGCGTTATTTATTTCATTTCCATCTGGAATTTTAACATCATATAGAAAGGATAATCTACTTAGCACCGGAAACAGCACTCCTTGGAGTCATATTGAAGTTTTGTCCTAAAATGTCAGCAAATGTGAGGAATACCCAAGACAGTTTGTCCGAGGCCAGAGTGGCTCAGTAAGTTAGTTCATTCTTAAAGCTCTATTTTGGACTCAAATCATTTCTGTAAATTTCTTAGGTAGCTGTTGTTAAAGTCCATGCTGGGTAAAATATGTCTTTTGCATTTGGTATAGCCTTTACAGATATTCTGGGTATTTGTTCTATCCAATCTCTTTAGTAATCAGGAACAACCAATCCCAAGGGCACACACACTAGCATTTAAACAATAACCACAGACCTTTTGGTTCATTGTATAAATGAATGCCCAGGAAATAAATCACGGTTCCTGCATTCATTCATAAAGGGCCGCGAAGGTAGAAGGTCACTAATTGTCTGTGATTACAATCTAACACCCATTTTTGCTGAAAGCACCACTTTACTGAAAGCACAGTCACATGGCCTTATTTCTTTCTTTTTTAATTTCACTTTATTTATCCTGCTGTTTGGTCCCAGTTGGAGTTGAACTTGTTCCCTTAAAACTCAGTCCTGCTTGGAATGCCTTTTGATAAACAGCAAGACAATAGCTGGAAGTCCTCTGAGTGCTTTCCTGTTGGGGTTCATATATATATACACTTACCCAGTTCCTTCTCCTCAGTCTCAGCCTTGCTCTCCTTGTTTGCCTCACCATATCTCGTCCACGCCGTCTTTCTCTTCGTCTTCTAATCAGCGAACCCAAACTGTGGGCTCAACTTCCCGTCCATCTGGGAGGTTTGTGCCCGCCTCTTCCTGTCTGTGTTATCTTTCTCGTGGGCCAACACATTGTGCTCGCTTCCTGTTAGCGAAGCCTGAGAAATGGCTTTGAAGAGGAAGAGGGAGTGAGGCAAGGAGCAACAAGGGGTGAGGATGGGGGTTAGGAAGGCAGAAGAAAAGAACAATGTCGAGCAGTGATTAGTTTTCCAGCTGATCCGAAACACTTCAGAGCCAAGGTGTGTGCGATGTGCTTTGTGGACGTGTAACATTTGTTAGCTTTATGAAGCCATAAAGAAATAAATACAAATATCCTACAGGTAAATCTTAGGTTTATAAAAGAATTCTCACTATTGTGGCCCCAAAATGGCAGCAACAGAGTCTTAAGTACTCTTACCTTCAGTTTGTGTCTCCTCATTGTTTTTAGGCATTTAGACATACACTCATGATCTTGGTCACAAGCAGCCCATGGTTTTTGTAAATGTGAAAAAGAAAAACCTTCAAAAAGATGTTTTAAAAATCCTCTCACAACTAACACCGCTGCTGAAAAACATTCCTAGAATCCAAGAATCTTAGCTGGTTTTATAATCCGCGTCCTCGCGCATTGATCAAACAATGGCTCGTTTTTTTTTCTGTCTGACATTTTTGTTTGGGTCAAAGAATGGAAGCAAACCTTTTAGACCTTGGTTCAATTTTGCTCCATTTTACAGTGAAAGAAAAACTTTTTGTCCTGTTATTTCAAGCTATTTTGTGGCTCTTAAAGTTGTGCTTTGTGTATGTGTGTGTATATCTTCACCATTATTGTAATCATGGCTGTTATTTAAAAGTTGTGTATGCGGAAGAGAAAAACGTCATTGTTAAAACCAGCAGGCTGTAGCAGACACAGGTGCTCCATTATCTACTTTCCTAGGAGCAACAAGTGCTGGCTGTACTTAGGTGAGAAAAGCTGACACATTAGTCGATGCAGATGGTTACATTCACAAACAATTTTGCCCAGCGGTGTTTTTCACTTGCTTAGTTCCATAGATTCCCATGACAACAAAGCCATTAATTGAATGCATCGATCATTAAGCACTTCCAAAACATCTAGCATCTGGTCAGACGTGGCGTAATGTTTTCCAAAGGGTATCATATTTATTTTTTTGTGTGCGCTGTCAGGACTGTGACTGGACATGCTGGTTTGGACTAACATGTTTCTTCCGTTCCATCATGCCGAGCATGTTCTCCTTTTTTTGGAATTTTCTTGTGCTCGTTTGCACTTCGACATACTTGTTCATCAGATATTGCAGCTCCAAACATTTTGCAATTATTACAATAACACACCATGTAACAATGACAACCACATGAGTGCCATAATTAATTTGATTTGTTGGCCATCTATGGTTGTGCAAGAGCATTTACCTCCCTTGTAGAAGGCGACTCCTTGGATTTAGACAGTGAAAATTAAACTTCTCAGGGTGGGATCCTGACACAAAAAAGTTCAGATAAAACGTATGTATTAGTATGCTGGTTTAAAAGACACATTTTAACTGTTGTCTTCTGTTTATCCTATGTTTTATTGAGGGATTTTACTTTAAAATGTATATAGGGGAAAAAATGTGCCTAATAGTTTCTCTTTTTCTGGCCTAACCTTGTTTATTTTTTATTATTTTTCTGCATTTTTAACTCTATTTTAAGGATTTTAAACTTGGCACAATCTCTTTTTTAAATTGCTGTAAAAATAAAAACTAGGTTCAGTTTCAACAAATGAAAGAAGATATTGTTTAATGCATGAATGAATGTCCGCGTGAACGTAATTTTCTGCTCAAGTGTCCACTTTTGTGTGTGTGTGTGTGTGTGTGTGCGCAAGGTGCTTGTGATTGTGACTATACCCATGTACATATACACACACAAATGAGTGTCAGACCAGTTAAAAAAAACAAAAAACAGAAACCACATTTCTCTTGTGTGAATACATTAAGGTCTGCAAGGGAGTAACATGTGCCTTTACTCTAAAAAAAAAAAAAGAGAGAGAAAAAAAATACATTTTTTTGGTGAACACAATGTTTTCTATATTGTTTTATGGTGTATAGCAATGACTTTTTATTACATGAAATTTTGTAAGTGTAGAAGAAAATAATAATTAAAAAAAAAAACACTCATTTGTTTTGGTTGTCTTGTGATTTTTAATGACACTTTGGGATGAAAAATTGAAGTTCCTCAAATTAACTATTAAGATTTACTTTTGCTGTTTAAAGTCGGATGTAAGTACTGACTTATTTTGATAGTGAAGAAATTTTCAAGCTGTTAGTGTCAGACCGTGAATTGGCCACTACCCATTATTACTGGTATTGTATATATTGCCAGTAAGTTGACGCCTCCACCTCCACCTATACAACCTACCAAAACTCTTGATCCGCTCAAGCCCCACCGAGGAGCCAGATGTTCTTGTATTATTTATTTATCTGGGGGGCAGGGTCACCTATAAGGAGCAATAGTCCTCCTTATAGGCTTTCTTAAGGTCTTTCAATGTTTTTTCTTGGACATTGGCTGCTTTTCACTGATTTTCAATCAACTTTAAAAAAGGTGCCTAACTCTGGGGATGAACCAATGCTGTGTCTACACATAACAGACAACTTATACAAAGAACCAGTTTTAAATTGAATCTTTAGGCACTTAGTTACTAGCAGCCTGTTGCAGAAACACATCATTTTTTCCCATTTCTTTATTTGAAATGATGAAAAAGGCCAAAGATAACACAAGCATAACAAAGTATTTCAGCGCCAATCCAAAAAGCTATTAGCTGAAAACTTGGTATATCTCAGCATGATGTAAAGTATGTCCTTAAAAATTTTAATGGAACTGGACAAGCTCAGGATAAAAGAAGGGGCATGTCTAAAAATAAAGAACAAAAAGAAGAAGCCATCACCAGCAGATGAACAGTATCCGAAAGTGAGATCCTTAAGAAACTTTTCAGTATGACAAATGATCCCAAACAGACTGCCGATGCAGTAAAAGCACACCTGGATAGAAAAAGCACACAAGCATCACTCAGGCATGGGCTGACCTCCACAGAACCCGAACCTCAACAATATTGGAGCAGCGTGGGATCATCTTGACAGAGAACAGGACAAAAGGCAACCAACAATGAAGGACTTTGAATGTCCTTCAAAAAGCCTGGAGTGCTTTTCCTGAACACTGCTTAAGAAAATGACAAGAAAGATGCCTCAGCGAGTTCAGGCTTTGCTGAAAAATAAAGGATGTACCAAACACTGACTTTCAAGCTTGGTAGAATTGTACAAATTCTGTTTTTTGCCTTATACACTGTATTATTTTCTGACAACTCACTGCACCTAATTCCCATTTTCCCAGCAAAATCTAAAGCAACGAGGGTCGCCTCAAGACTTTTGCACATTACTGAATATTTTAAAGCTTTAAGTTTAAGGAGGAAACTTGGTCAGGCTAGGAAAAGATCACGATTTAGGACATATTAGAACTTTAAAACATGTTTTAAAAAACTACATGCAGAAAATATTTATGGTTACAATGAGTAATAACAAGCTCTGCAATAGATTGATCAGTGTATACCCCACAGGAAGAAAATGGATGGCTGAATGAGTAGCTTACTGGGCCTGTTAGCTGGTAGAGAGGAGGGCGCCATATATCGTTGGACTGATAATGATTCGGCGGGCTGACAACATCCCAGCTGGGCGATTCAGAAGAGTTGCCATTCATTTCTCATTCCACGCAAAGCCTTGCTTTATTGCTAATATGTTTATATTGGTCATAATTAAACAGACTTAATTATGAGATCCTCAACTGGCAGATAATATCCAATAGACTAATATGACAGGAGTGAGAATTCTTCAGAACTTTATTAAGGATCTTCAAGTTTTTAAGATTTGTTCAGTATCAAAGTAAAGTCTGTTGTAGAATAAAAAGAAACAAAGAAACAGAGCAGCATGTATTGCATGTAGTGTGCCTGGCCTTGGTGGGTCAATGAAAAACAGTGAAAATGTGTATTTTATGACAAAAACATCCCTGAGTCCCATGCAAAGGAAAAGTGGAATTTGCCGACATAACCTACTAAATGTTTTGTATCAGGTTTAAAGAGTAAACACGGATCCGAAAAACCAAAATATCAACAGCAAGTATTCCAACATGGTGAGACCAGCTCGGCTTCATTATGTAAAATGATCCAGTATGCCCAAGAGTACGCATTGTGAGGAAAATCTCTGATCTCCCTCACCTTAATCTTTGACATGCGATCAGATGTGAGTTGTATTTTTCTTCTCTTTTTAACGTGAGCGTAAATTCACCACAGGTTCATGCAGTTTTATTGTTGTAGGGCCTGTAGTGGTTTTGGATGTCAGACCTCCGTACGTGTGATCATGTCCATATGAGACGTGACTCATGCTGCATGTCCACAGGGTTGAGACAGAGAGAAACAGACACAGACCCGAATAAGAAGGAAATACCAAAGTGACATCCACTCTCTCAGGACTTCTTAGGAGCTCTGCTGGAACTATGCACACTTGTGCAAACACACATGCACGCGCTCACACAAACACAAACATACACACTTTTAAACCTCAAGAGCAGATTTTATGCTTTTGATCGAGCTGACAAATTATGCTTTAATTAGGACCAGTGTTCGCACACCTTCAGGCTTTGTTCAATGTAATATTACCAGCCTTATGTTGAGCCACCTGTACTGTATATATTTATAAACCTTTAAACAGGTCTTTCAACATTAATATCAAATTACCAAATTTGGCTCAATGCCTTAAGAAATTATTCATATTCACATAAAAAATACCCCCTATCCTCTACTGTACACCACCCTATTTTTAATCATCGCTTCTAGAAAGGAGTACCAGCAGTCATGATTGCTTTTTAACATTTGAATGAACACATTTTTGCCATTAGAACGCTCCATTTTAAAGCCACGTGAAGAAAGCATTCATTCTTAAGTAAGGCATAACTTCCTTCCAATACTTCACCCAAGACAATGAACTTCTCATTAGAGCTATCTGGACCATCCAACGACTTCACAACCCTCAGGTCCAGCGCTTTTGTTAGAATTCTCATATTTCCTTGACAATTACGCTCTCTAATGCAGCATAATAAGAAACAGGGTCGCTTTTAAATAGCTTTTACCGTGTCCTTTGAGCTACACAGACACCAAATCTAGTCTGTCATCAGTTATTCAGGCGAGGAGCACATCAGCTGAGAGATGTGACAGATGTCTGCATGAAGGAGAGAGACTGAAAAGGAAAGAAAGACCCTGAACAGGAGAGGAGAGAGGCATGCTTCCATCTCATCCCTGCTTCTCCCTCAACCCCACCTCAACTTTGTTCCACTTGTGGTGAGGATCGGACAGGACTAGCCGGCAGCCACGTGCTAAACATTGTGTTCCGGTCAAACTACAAAAATCAGACTATTAAAGTCAGACATGCTTACACTTGAATAAGATTACATGGAGACCGCAAATGGATAATCCTTTGAAGCCTGATCAAAGTCTGAATTTTTCAAGTGGGATGCAGTATGTGTTTACATGCAAAAGGAGTTGATACGGGTAGCTGTTTACATGACTACAGCATGTAATCCAGTTAGAGAGCACTCAGTGTCTTGTCAAGAGCGGTTGTTGTTTGTTGGCATAAAAAAAAAAAAATTGCACAGATGAATGCAAGAGAGCGACAGAGGTATCTGTAACAGAAAATTGATGTTTTAAATGCTCACACTGATTCAGATGAATCTGTGTGAAGGTGTTTGATGTGTGTAGGGTTTTTAGGGCTCACATTTCCTTCTGAAATTCTATATTTTTTGCCTTATTTCAATACTTCAACGTGGCTTCTTGCATAAAAGGGCTACCGGTTAATAATTTGATATAATCCAATACCAATCCAGCCTTACATTGTCTCTCACACAGGTTTTATTTTTCAGAATGTCCTGTAGGGCTAATGGTATACAAAGGTCTCTGTTCTCTAAACAGATGCCGCACATTCATTATGAGTATTGTCAGTGTGAGAAGAAGCGTCCACGCTCAGCTTTCAGTCCTCAGAAACCCTCTGGACATTCATTATAGATGCTAGATGCAAGTTGGGCAATCTTCAAACTGTCAAAACTGTGATCTTAGCTCTCAAATGACTCGGTAGAAAATGATGGAAAAAAAGATGCACAAGTATCTTGAATTTAATGTGTTGCTGCAGCCAAAACACGTCCGTTGTGCAACCAAAGAATGCTTCCATTCTGAAGCTATTTAAAGGAAACTTTATGAGAACATTTCAACATTTTGAGAACGATGAAGAACAATTTGCAAAAAAGGGTTACATGAAAAAAAACTCATTTTCAACACATACAAAAATCTAAATGTCTTGCCTTGCATAAATCCATACACCTGTGCCTCATTACATCTGAGCTATGGTATTTTGGATCTGAAACACTGTGATCTTACAGTAACAGGAAGTCAATAAAAATCTCAATGGACTTTAACAATGACTGATTTTCTTTCTGTCCAAACCAACATGAAGAATTTCTTCCATTGTCACAGATAGACCGATGTTTTTTCTAAAGCCTTCCAACTCGTCTTCTTGCCAAGCTCTTTTGATAAAATCTCGTAAATAAAACGGTCTGTCTCTCTCGTTATTGCAGAAGGAGAAAACTGCTTTCTTTTGGTTGTCTGTGCAAATATTTCACTGCGGTGTAACACAAACATCTACAGACTAAACACTCACATACAAAGGTTCTGGCCTCGTGATGTGCATCAGGATTTGCATTTGGGGTGCTTTTGTTTTCGTGTGCTCTGATGGTCTATAAAGCAGATGTGCTTTAGTCTTTGTAATGGGGAGAAATAAAGCTGCGGCATGTAGCTAAGGAGATAGAACAGGGTATTGCCAGATGTAAAGGTTCAATGTTGTAAGTCACAGCAGAGCAGATTACTGAAATTTACCAGTACCCCCTCCCAAATGCATGCCCGTTGGAAGGAGTCCTGGTTTGAAAAGCACTGCAGTCAACCATCACAAAAGCAGAGCTGCATCAAACATGCCACTGACACACTGACAAATAAACCTGAGTTCAAAACAGCCATTAGAAAAACAGGAGCACAAAGGCACACTGCCCATGTCCAGCAACCACAGACACGCCATGATTCCCTGTTAGACTGAAGAAAAGATTAGTGAATAAGGAGACCTGTTTGAGTAACATCCTGTCTGTGAACAGCAAATGCTTCACAATATGAAGAAGGAGATATTCACTTCCCTTCCATCTTCCCTGTTTGACCCTCTTTGTTTTATCCATATCCTGTTAAAGACCCTTGGAACAGCTGGCACTGCTGGGGCTACAGGGATTTTAAGTGAAGTCAAAATAATTATGACACTGGCACAAAAAAAATCTAATAATTTATGCTTTATCTTAATTATCGATCAATTATGCATGAAATCTAAATGGCAGATATAAAGGAAATGGGTATTAAGGTCCAAGGAGAAACATACTCTACATAATTTTCTGTTTAAGAGTGAATATTACGATTAGAGTTCATTTATGGCAGGTTTATTTGAGAGTTTTACTTTTAAATCTTTGATACTCTTATACTGTAATTACCAACAAAGAGGAAACAGCACCACCTAAACTGACAAAGAAAACTGGAAGTGTGCTGTCTCCACACTGTGGTTTAAACCATTAAATACACCCTTTACATTTTTGTAGCCATTTGGATCATTGAGTTGCAACAGAATAGTAGTTTCCACTTTCCTTTTACTAACTATTCTGGCTCAGTCCCTGAAGACTTCATGTTTTTGGAGTCAGCGGACAGCAGCAAATAAAGGCATCTTGTTTTTAAAGCATATAAAACAGGATTTTCCTGAAGTGTAGTGGAGACAAGGTGATTCAAAACCAGCCCAAACTGAGACACTCACAGCTAAAAAAACTATCCACATTCTCTTCACGGTATATGCCTTGATACACATAGTTTATGAGATTTTTTTTAATCGTAACAGTAGGCAGTGCGGTGTTGCGTCTTACATTAAAAGAATGCAAATCACAGAAAACGTGTAAAAGCAGAAGGAGCAGTAAAAACCCAAGTCCAAGTTTCAGGGTCAACAACAGGCAGAATGCAGACAGATGGCCACTGAGATGCAGCAGCATGAAGGTCAAATACAACCTGGCAAGCTGAAAGTGGTAAATAATGTTCTGAGGGAAAGAGCGAGATGGGGACGTGGGTGCAGGAGAGCCGGCTGAGGGGGATTAGCTCCAGGCGGGTCGGCGTGTGTGATTAGAGGAAGACAATGAAAGACTGAGGACATCTGGTGGGTGGATGAAGTGATGCAGGATGTAGTGAATAATGGCAAAAACAAGACTGAGGGCAGAACTCTGACAAATACACAACGGTAAGAATATGATGCATTTTTCAATTTCAATTCAGTTTTATTAGTGGAGCACCAAGTCACAACAAACAGTCGCCTCAAGGCGCTTTGTATTGTGGGTAAAGACCCTACAATAATTACATAGAGTATAAACAGAGTAAAAAGAGGTCAATGAAATGAAAGAGTGCATTATGGGACCCCCCCACCCCCCAGCAGCCTAGGCCTATAGCAGAATAACTAAGGGAGGGTTCAAGGTCACCTGATCCAGCCCTAACTATAAGCTTTTTATCTAAAAGGAAGGTTTTAAGCCTAATCTTAAAAATAGAGAGGGTGTCTGTCTCTCGAATCAAAGCTGGAAGCTGGTTCCACAGAAGAGGGGCCTGAAAGCTGAAGGCTCTGCCTCCCATTCTATTCTTAAGTATCCTAGGAACCACAAGTAATCCAGCAGTCTGAGAGCGAAGTGCTCTACTGGGGTGGTATGTTGTTATGAGGTCTTTAAGATAAGATGGGGCCTGATTATTCAAAGCCTTGTATGTGAGGAGAAGGATTTTAAATTTTAGATCTAACAGGGAGCCAATGAAGTGAAGCCAATATGGGAGAAATGTGCTCTCTCTTTCTAGTCCCTGTCAGTACTCTAGCTGCAGCGTTTTGAATCAGCTGAAGGCTTTTCAGGGAGCTTTTAGGACA
>VUQK01015150.1:0-16044 GCA_015106715.1 Bujurquina vittata
ATGCCTTAACTTAATGCATTTAAAGCATGCAGTCAGTGATGATTAGTTCTATATGGAATATGAATAAGGATAAGTGGAAGAGAATGGATGGATGTTGCAAAGGATCACACATCAGATGTGATGCCAACACACATAAAAGCCTTTATCCTGGCAGCATACTACAAAAGGAAAAATGCATATGAAATTGTGCGTGAGCACATTTTAATGACTGGAAAGACAAATGTATTTTTTCTGAACAGTTACTTAGGGAGTCAGTAAGAGGCTACTAGAAAAATACATGCAAAAATATTCTGCCAAAGAGGTACCCAGATTTAAAACAATAAACCATAATCTTGATGCATGTGCACTAATCCAGGTAAGGAAATCCCAGAAAGTTGATTCTGGTCATATGGTCTCAGCATTTTCAGTGGGAGAAATGTTTCACCACTCATGCAAATGAGTTTTACAGTCTCAGGTTTACCCAGCCTTAACAGTAAAGGTCATTATAATTTGCATGAAATGTTTCTCCCACTGGAAAAAAAACAACTTTCTGGAATAGACCATATACAGAATAGGCAAATGGTTATTTTGTTTTAATATTTGTAAATTTCATTTCTAACTCAAACTTGTTTGCAAAAATTGTAGTTCCTTCCTTTACTGATAATCACCTACTGTTGAAATGATGACCACTTACATCCTTTTCTCTCTCTGTTTGTGTAAAATATTTTTAGCCAGTGTCATTGCAGCCATGCTTTCATTTTCAACCCCGCCTCATCTCTACCTGAGCCTCCTTCTCTTGATGTCGTACATCTACCCTGTTCTCTCCTGTCGGATTGGGAACTACAGCCAATGTCAGACTGCTCCTTTTGTACCAGGTCACAACCTGGTGGGGGAGGGATTTGATGTGGTCACCCTGCGTCGAAAAGGAGCTTACATGATTGATGTGAAGACCTACCTTACCCCTAGTGGCACCTGTACTCTCTGCTCCAACCCACTGAAAGGCAACATCCTACAAAAAGTAAATAAAAATGAAATAAGTAGTGCCTTATTTTGTACAAGTTAATGATAATGTTCTGTTTTCATTTTCAGCTCCCAGTCTCTGCAGTGGATTGGCGTGCATTCAGCCGATGCAATGCTGATATTTACAGCAGTGCACACAGCTCTGTTAGGTACAGTCTTATACATTATTATAGTTGTTTTGAGAACTGTTTTGTTCTCCAAAGACAGACTTGCGCACACTGATTTTCTCATTCAGTGTTTCGCGTTTTTTGTAAATACTAACTTTAATAAACTGTTTAAAATCATAGAAATTACCTTTGAAATTAAACTGTGAAACTGAACTGCATCTACAGCTCCTTGATTGACACTTGCACCTCCCAGGACAGTACTGACTGGAAGGTAGGACATATTTTACAACTCCTGTTGGCATAATATTGACATATTTAAATATTACTACTATAATGATAGACATGTTTATGACTCTAACACTGCAAGTTTGGTTCAAAAGGGTGCAAGAAATATCTCAAACTGGATTTTTTTTTCTCACAATATTAACTTTATTCTCAAAATGCACAATTTTTTTGCTCTAAACAAGCCTTCGTGTGAACCTGTTTATTTATTCATTTTCTCATTTATTATAACAGATTGGGCTAAATTTAGATAAATTTGTGGATTCCAGTATGGATGTGGGAGGAACACAATCCACTGCCTATAACTTTGCCACAACAAAGACCAGAGAGGACCGCTACACCTTCAGCATACACAGGGTCACCTGCAACCATTACGGGTAGGTTGTGAATAACCCAGAATGATCACATGAATTGGAATTATTCAGTAATCTTCATTTGAATAGTTTCTGTTGAGTTAATTTACTAATCTCTTCCTTTGTGTCTAGCTACAGAGTATCAAACAGACCGCCTCTCAGCTCTGAGTTCAGTAAGGATGTAGCCAAGCTACCAAGTCTCTACAACTCCTCCACCAGAGCTTCCTACAATGAGCTCATACATACCTATGGCACACACTACATCCGCCAGGTTAAAGCACACATAATGAGAATTTCCTTACTTAAACATACAAACAACTTTTTTAATTACAACAACTTTATACCATATTGCAGGTTTACCTTGGCGGTCGACTGAGGCGAGTCACGGCTGCACAAACCTGTTTGTTCTCACTGAACGGACTCTCCTCCAGTGAGGTACATGAAGTATATGTGCCTGCAGACAGTTAGCAGACTATATATTTCTACACTTACAGGTTGTGCCGTAATAAATAGTAACGAATATTTTGTCAACCCTCATATGTTATTGTTTAATTTATTAAAATTATTATTTTTCAGTTTTTTAGGTTTTCTTTAGTCCAGATTCTGCTTACGTATTAACTATTCAATCAGTAAAGCGACAGATAATTGCACAATATGTAGCCCACAGATTGTGTCACCATAATTTTCTGTCTGCAGAAGTTAACCCAATTTTTGTAACATTACGTAATGCTGGCAAAATTTCGGTTGGGATGAGTTTGGAAATCAGCAGCAGCCCTTCATACACTGAAGAATCACCTTCACCATGTCATCTCCTCATTTCCATCAGATGGTTGTGTTGCTTCTTGCCAGTAGAGCGCATGCTTGTTTCTATCTTATTTTAATCCCACAGCTTTTGTTTGATGTGTTTATGGAATTGTTATGATCAGATAGCCTCACAAGATCTACACAAACGAGTATTATCTGTATTCTTGTCCTCCAGGTCCACTCCTGTTTATCGCTGGGTTTCTCTGTTGGCTTGGGGAAGTTGACACTATCCAGTAACACAAAATCTTGCAACCAAGTCCTGCAAAACCAGGGTCTCGCTGTTACGTACAGCTCTGGACTCCATCAGCACTACACAGAGGTGGTAGGAGGCAATGGTTGGTTGGGAGAGTTTTCAATCACGCACAATGACTCCCTTGGCTTTGGAACTTGGCTGGGCACCCTAAAGGATCATCCAGATGTTGTTTCCTACTCCCTTCGGCCAATCTATGAGTTGATGACAAATAATATACAAAAGGCAGGGATGAAAGCTGCTATAGAACAGTACTTGGAGGACAATGCCGTGAAAATGTCACCCAGGGAACCAGATTGTGGATCGCACATTACTAATCTGGCTTCCAACTGCTGTCCTCTACAAGCCTGGAGAGGGAATCTAATTGTTACCATTGTCCGAGCCTGGGACCTGAAAGGAGATCTAGTTGGGAAGACTGAGGGGTGAATAGACTCTGATCAGGGATTAAGATTTGGAGCTGGTACAGTGGGGGAAATAATTATTTGATCCCCGGCTGAATTTTTAAGTTTGCTCTAATTATTATCAGAATTTTATTTTAACGGAGAGACAGAATATCAACCAAAAAATCCAGAAAAAAAATTATATATATATATTATATATAAATTGATTTGCGTGACACTGAGCAAAATAAGCATTTGATCCCTCAGCAAAACTGACTTGGTACTTGGTAAGGAATCCTTGTTGGCAAGCACAGCTGTGAGATGTTTCTTGTAGTTAGTTTGCACACATCTGTAGAGGGTTTTTAGCCCACTCCTCTTTACAAAAACTCACTAAATTCTTTAGGTTTTTTGGCTGCTGCTTGGCAACTCAAAGCTTCAGCTACCATCACAAATTTCTCTATAGGATTAAGTAAGGTCTGGATATTGGCTAGGCCACACCATGGCTTTAATGTGCTTCTTCTTTAGCCACTTCTTTGTTGCCTTGGTGGTATGTTTTGAGTCATTGAAGGACTACAACCCATATTCAGTGTTCAGGCTGAGGTTCTTGTCCAAGATTTTATGTTACATGGCCCCATCCTTTGGCCCCTTGATACAGTGAAGTCGTTCTGCACCCTTAGCAGAAAAACAGCTCCAAAGCATAATGTTTCCACCTCCATACTTGACTGTGACAGTGATTTTCTTTGGGCCGTACTCTTTTCCTCCAAACACTATAAGTCAAGTTCATGCCAAAGAGCTTGATTTTGGTTTCATCTGACCTCAGCACTTTCTCCCAAGCTTTCTCTGAATCATTTAAAAGTTCTCTGGCAAAATTCAGATGGACCTGTACATGTGCCTTCTTGAGCAGGTGGACCTTGTGGGCGCTACAAGATTTCAATCCATTATAGCATAGCCATCCATTTTGTTCCACTTATCCAGGTTGGGGTCACTGGGGCAGCAGCCTAAGCAGAGAAACCCAGACCTCCCTTTCCCCAGCCACTTCCTCCAGCTTGTCTGGGGAGACTTCCCAGGCCAGCCTAGATATAATCTCTCCACCATGTCCTGGGTCTGCCCCGGGGCCTCCTTCTGGTAGGACATGCCAGGAACACCTTACCCAAGAGGCACCCAGGAGGCTTCCTAGTCAGATGCCCGAACCACCTCAACTGGCTCCTTTCAATGTGGAAGAGCAGCGACTCTTTGATCCCCTTCCAAATGGCTGCACTCCTCACCCTCTCTCTAAGGAAGAGGTTTGCGACCCTCCAGAGGAAACTCATTTCTTGTATGCTTGTATGCACAATCTTGTTCTTTGTCACCACGCAAAGCTCATGACAGGACATAGATTGACCAGTAAATCGACAGCTTTGCATTCACACTAAGCTCCCCCTTTAACATGACAGATCAGTCCAGCGTCCGCAGCACTGCAGCACATGCCCAATCCATTTGTTAGTCTCCCGCTGCCTTCTACCATCACTTATGAACAGGACTCTGAGATACTTAAACTCCACCTGGGGCAGCAACTCCTTCAGCCAGAGTGGGCACTTCACACTTTTCCAGATGAGCACCATGACTTCAGACTTAGAAGTGGAGAACTCTTCCTGGGATCACTGGGACATACAGCCAATCTGTGGGAGCTAGAATTCTGAGTGGATTGTAAAACATCAAATATTTCACCAATCAAATTAATCTATAACATTTATATTTTGTTTTGTTTTTTTCTGGATTTTGTGTTGATATTCTCTTTCATCCTGAAATGAAACTATCAGAAATTAGAGACTGTTTATTGCTTTTAAGTGAGCAAACTTGCAAATTCAGTAGGGGATCAAATAATCAATTACCCGAACTGTGTATCAAGAAGATTAATATTTTTTCTGTTGCTCATCTTTCTTTTCTCCTACTCACAGCTATGCCAAAATGTGGTTTGGTTCCATCTATCGAAGGACTCGCTGGATTCGATCAAACAACCCCCGGTGGAATGCTAATTATCATCTGGGCAAGGTCAGTAAACCCTCATTAAAGATAATGACAATAGCCTCTAGTCAGTACAGCTGATTAACTTTTCAAGCCTGTAAATTTTTGTTTTGGTGTGGGTTTTTTTTTGTCCCAATATATGATACAAAGCTATAGCTGCCAAAGAAAGGGCTGAACAACAGTGAACAGCATACCTTATATGAATCCAAATATTCACATTCTGCTACCAAACTTGTGTTCTGAAGTTGTTGTGGCTGTTAAACTCCTTGCAACCACTGCATGAACAAATACCATTATACTGAGTACACAATAACTTGGCAAGCAACAAAATTAACATCACCCAGGTAGTGGTTTGACAAACAGTTGCTATAATTGCTATTGTAATACTAAGAAGGTAAATAGGGAAAAGAGTTTCCAGCCAGCACACTTTGCAGACAGCAATACTCACAACCCACTGGTTAGGTCCTGTGAAAAGCAACAAAAACCATAAGCAGCATGTAAAGCCTGCCTTCAATGCCTCTGGTGCAATAGTTGATGATGCTGATATGCAGTTGTTCACAATATAATCTGGCAAGTGCCAAGAGTTTAATAAACTTTGGGAAATAAATCATGTATTTTCTAATCATCATAAGAGTCATTCTTCAGCTAACTATAACAATGTATAGGTTCTCCTAGTCTTCTGCATACACTGTATGGAAATTATTTTTTTTAATGTTGAGGTAAAACTTTTGTTGCTCAAAACCTATAGAGAAAATATAGCTTTAATATGGAGAAATTTAAAATGTTGCTTTTAAGTATTAAGTATGTAAAAATGGTTTATGCATTAGTCCTAATTCATGTTCTCATTCATGTTTATGATCCACAAACCTAAAATCAACATTGGAAACATATTAAATCTTGATTGATTAATTTTCTCATAAAGGTGGACACACACTTGGGTTTGAAGGTTGAGGTTTGGGATAAGGATGTATCAGTTGATGACCTTCTGGGATCGTGTGTCAAGTATCTGCAGCAGGGGACACAGACATTTACCTGCTATGCTAAAAGAGGTGGCTTCGAGGTCCGCTACACTCTGACATGCGATCCATATCTGACTGGAGATCGGTGTGACCGTTATAAACCATCTGCAAAATGAGAAATGTACTTTGAGTTTGCAACTAGTTTGTAACTAGAAATATACATACAATTGTATGCAAAAGTTTGGGCACACGCGATAATTTTCATGGTTTTCCTTTATAAATCATTGGTTGTTTGGATCAGCAGTTTCAGTTAAAAATATCATATAGCAGACAAACAGTGATATTTGAGAAGTGAAATGAAGTTTATAGGATTTACAGAAAGTGTGCAATAATTATTTAAACAAAATTAGGCAGGTGCATAAGTTTGGGCACCCCAACAGAAAATTACATCAATGTTGGGGTCATTGTCTTGTTGAAGTATCCAGACCCGGCACAACTTCAACTTCAACACTGATTCTTCTTTTCAGAGATGATGCAAAGAGGAGAAACACTTGCAAACAAACTTATGCACCGACCTAATTTTTAAATGATTTATAAAGGAAAATCATAAAAATTATCTGGGGTGCCCAAACATTTGCATACTACTGTACACAGTAAATCAGCTGTTGTATACTCCTACTAATTTGTAAGTCAATATCAGTTGTGTGAAAATTGTCAAATCCTTGTTCTACTTCTGATCTTAAATCTACTGTGGTCAGTGCAATCCTGTTTCCAAACCACACATGTTGGGTAAAAGATAAATAAAAGCAAAGTGCAATAGTTAACAAATGTATGTTTTAATTGAGGATTGTAAAACATACCAAATATTGAAATGTTGGGATTTTTTTTTTACATATCTGTTCATGCTGAATTTTACATTCATTTTATACGTATAACAGCAGATTGTTTCATTCTATAAAAACAGTTTCACCACTTTGTCATAGGCTGTGATTTCTTCAAACTTTATCAGCTCTCTCAAACACATGCTCAATCATTTTTGCATTATGTAATTGGATGTGTGTGTGTGTGTGACAGCGAGCGAGATAAATTTTAGTGCATTTATTTTTAAAAAGTCTACTGCCAGAGTTGTCTTTAGAAAATCTATTCTTGCAAGAAAGAATTTGGTCAGTACAGAGCACACAGCAGTTCACTGAGGAATTCAAAGAGACAAAACCCAAGAGTATTACATTACATTTTCAGCCCCTTCCAATTATCCTATACAAGGCACACACAGTTCAAAAATACATATGCAGCACTTTGGACAAGCAGGTCTCATTGGTGTTGGATAAAGAGGTACCAAAAGAGAAACCAGGACTTCCTCTGTTAGGGAGGACCTGCACGCCTGCATCTCCACTATGCGCAGGGTCAAGATGAATAGAATGTCCTTTATTGTCATTATATGTGAACATATAATGAAATTATTGTCAACTTTCATACAGTATGACAACTCAGTGTGCTTGACAGAGGTACAGGAAGTGAAGCATGATAAGAAATACAAACGCTGAACTTGCTTTGTAGTCCACACACACACACAGACGAGACATGGGGAAAATGTAAAGTCTAAGAGGCACAAGGAAGGACATCAACAAAAAAATATATATCACAAACCAACACCAGCAAAAATCCAAATTATGAAAGTGATTGGAATCCTGCCCACATACTTCAGTTTCTGGCTTTTATCATTTTCCCCTCATAAATTAGTATCTTTTTCTGTTCAAAAAAAGACTTCTGTGTATAGGTTACACGATCACAATCTGATGTATAAAAGTTCTGATACCTGAGAACTCGACAGTGTCACTCAGTGTGGCTGACACACTGCTCCATCTCTCATCATACAGTCAAACAGAAGTTTTTTAAAAACACAGCTAAGGCCTAAACAACTAATCCAGTCTTGCTTCAGGAAGAAGTTCAGTTGGCATGAAAAATTAAAGTCTGTTCACTACAAAAATTTTCTGTTCTTGCCAAAATTAAAAAATTGCCCCCGTTAAAGTTGTTGATATATGGATTTAACTACTTTTTATTTTTATTTATTTATTTTGGCGTTTGGGTTAGGGGGTAGGAAATTGCTAAGGCACTTTCTCTGCACTTGACTGTTATGAGTTTAGCGCTGAAGACCTACAACATCATCTTGCTGCAGATGGTGTCGACATGACCACTGATATGGGCGACATGACCACCCTCTTATCCCCCAACGCATAGCGGTCGCCGCAGCAGCGCCTATATAGCACTACTCCACTTGTCTGACAAAAAATTAATAAAATAAAAATATTACTGTAAACAAACATATCAAGACAAAATCAAACTGTAATACTGTGTAAGTTAAAAGTATAAAATGCAAATAAAAAATACAGTAGAAAAAAATACAATGAAAAATATATAAAATAATAAAATAAAAATAAGGCATTACTAAATTGCACCAATACAAAACCGTTTGTGAACTTATGTGTACAACGGCACTTTGATAAAGACATAAATCTCACTGCACAACTGGAGGAAGGTCTGAACTTTTTTTATAGGACAATTTTTAGTATTTCAGTTTGGGAAAAAAATGTATTGCACACTGTTGTGTAAAGTCTTATCCTTCATTAAATAAAAGACTACTAACTACGCTATTACTTCATTAAGTCATTTGTTCCATCTCATAAATTTCCTTAACAATATTCAGCTATTGCTATATTGAGGGAGCAGTAACCTGGTACAAGTTCCTTGTTATGGCTTTTTTACCAGCGATTAACAGAATCTTAATCAAATACATATCTTCCTTCAAAACACATTTCTTTATATATCCAAGGTACATTGTCTTAAAATCTTTTAGTACTGGATAGCAACAAATTCTTTCAACTATAACATTCACATTTTTTCCAAAACTCTTCTAATCTTTGATACTCCCTAAATATATGTGTATGATTTGCTTCTGTATTTCCACACATTCCACACATCTCTCCAGAGTCTGGAGTTTGTCATTGTGTTCTGAATTATACATATATCCTGCCATTCTTCGGGTGATATTTCCAATTTGGTTTCTTTTTCCCAGTTATTTTTATGTATATGGTTGATGCTGGTAAATTTTCTCTTAAGGTTTTACATAGTGATGCTATTTCCTTGAATTGTATTCCTTTGGGTTTTAATCACCCAACTAAGTAAACCATGTAATATTTGAGGGCTTTGTATTTCTCTCAAGAAATAGTCCCTAAGCTGCAGATATTGATAGAAGTCTGTCTTCTCCAGTCAATATCTTGCTTTTAATATTTCAAAACTCATTATCTTTCCATCCTAAATTACAGAACAAATGGCAGTTATTCCTCTGTCTTTCGAGGTTTTAAATCTTTGGTAATTCTTGCTTGGTATAAAATTGTTATCATAGGCCACCCAACGTAGTATCCCAACCTCCTTTCCCAGTCTATTTTGGTTTATCTTTACAAACCAGATGTCCAAGGTATGGGAAATTATTGGATCCATTTGATGCTGTTTTGCCTTTCTGAGTTTGTCATCTCCAAGAAATGTTTGGAGTGGGGCACGGTCCACTACCATTTCAATATATTTCCACTTAGCACAGTAACTTTGATCACACCATTTAGTTGCAGGTCGTAATTGTGCTGCGCAGTAGTAGTCCCTCAAATGAGGAAGTGCTACTCCACCCTGCTCCCTTGACAACTGCAATGTTGAGTATTTTATTCTTGGCCTCTTGCCATTCCAGATAAATCTGGAAATAATCTTATCCCAATATTTAATCCAGATCTTTAGTAGGATCTTTACTGGAAGAGCCTGAAGAAGATACAGTAACCGGGGAAGGATATTCATTTTTATAACTGAGATTCTTGAATTTAGATCTAATGCAAGCACTGTCCATCTATTTAGGTCCTGTCTAATATAATGATCAATAGTAATGGGATTAATAGTAAAGGCGTCAGCCTTTCAAATTAATCAGGTAACTTAAGTAGTTCTGTGGCAGCAGAAGTTTGGGGTCTGCCTTTTTTGGTCTCTCAGATCATCGTCTGATCTCTGAAGATTTGGCTTCTCTCACTGACCATCAATCTTTGTCCAATCCTGCAGCTCGCTCCGTGGCAGCCGCTTCCCTTATTGATGACACATCGTCCCAACACAGCTCTGATCAGTCAGACACAAGGACCGAACACTCTGACGAAGATGTGGGAGATAAAAGCCACAAGCGCAGTGCAAGCGTTAAGGCAACCAAGAAACCTGCTGCTGCTAAGACAGAGGTAGGACACACATGTACTTTTTACATTTGCCAATCATGGGGCAGTTTTCTAAAAGTTTATATTACAATATACACTCTCTGGCCAGTTTAAGGACAGCTCTTCAACTGTTCATTAATGCAACTATCTCATAAGCCAACCACGTGGCAGCAGCTCACTGCATTTAGGACATCAAGGTGGAGAACAAAAGAGATTTAAGTGACTTTAAACATGACGTGGTTGTTAGTGTTGGAAGGGCTGGTCTGAGTAGTTCAAAAACTACTGATCTATCAGGAATTTCCCACAACTATCTCTAGGGTTTACAGAGACTGATACAAAAAAGAGGAAATATCTAGTGAGTGGCAGCTCTCTGGCTGAAAATACTTCAGTCAGAGGAGAAAAGCCTCAGCTGCTTTAAGCTGATAGGAAGACAGCAGTAACTCAAATAATCACTTGTTACGACCAAGGTAGAGAAGAGCATCTCTAAACACATACACTGTGAAATGTATTCACTCACTCATCCAAATCACTGGATTCAGGTGTTCAATCACTTTCATGGCCACAGGTGTATAAACCAAGCACCGATGCATACAGACTGCTTCTACAAACATTTGTGAAAGAATCGCTCTCAGGAGCTCAGGGAATTCCAGCATGGTACCGTGATAGGATGCCACCTGTGCAACAAGCCCAGTCGTGAAATTTCCTCGCTACTAAATATTCCACATTCAGCTGTTAGTAGTATTATAACAAAGCTGAAGCGATTGGGAACGACGGCAACAAAGAGCCAGGACAGCAGATACTGAGGTCATAGTGCACAGAGGTTGTCAACTTTGGTTGTCAGATTATCTCAGGAAAAGTGAGAGCTTCATGAAAAAAGTTCCTGTGGCCGAGCAGCTGCATGGGATGTAGTGAAACGGGAGATTCAAATCTGCAGCAACTGCTTTTGTGTCAGCATGGACCAAAATCTCTGAACAATGTTTCCAGCATCTGGCTGAGTCTGTGCCACAAAGATTGCAGAGGGTTGTGAAGCCAAAAAGGGGTCCAGCCATCAGGTGGTACCTAATAAAGTGGCTGATTATTTTTAGGTCTAGTTGCCATCTAGTTAAGCGACGTAGAATTCCATTTCCGGGTCCAAACTGTCATGTGATCAATATGGCGCAATGCTGTGAACCTGGTTGTTTTAACTGATCCAACACAAAAAAACACTCAGCTGTGATTTTACCGAAGTGGAAATGGCTGCAGTTGATAAGGTGTGTAACAGTCTTATGTAATAGTGAACAGCCACTGGTTCTGCCATTGCTATTTATTTAGGAGCATTTGGACCCAGAAATGATGTCAGATTTATAGACTAGATTGTCAGTATTCCAATATTTTTTTTTCCTCAAAAAGTCACTGAAAAACTTTAAAATACTTATTTTATTAGTAGTAACAGAATTCATTTCACACACTGCCTCTTGACCTACAATGTATTTTGTTCTGCCACACAGGTTACATATTTGCTTCAACATGCAATTAAGTGGTCTGTGTGTGTGTCTGTGTGCGCGCGTGTGTTTGTGTGTGTGTATATAGTCATTTTATATCTTTAATTACATATGCAAGGAATCACACCTGCTCTAACTGTATATACATCAAATGTTCTCCAGGTTTTTTTCCTGTGCTGTTTTGCAGCAGTCGAGTAATTCTACTAATCGCCCTTTATTTCCTCCTCCTGCTGCAGACTCAAACCAAGACCGTGAAAAAGCCGGCAAAGAAGAAGACCACAACTAATAATGCAGAGACGCCACCTTGAGTCCTGCTGCTCACATGTGCTGGCCTCCACTCGCTCCACCCACAGCCTGCAGTCCCTTCTTCCTGTTTGGTGTCCACACAAATGCACATGTAGATCAATATGAGCAATGAAACTGTCACTCTTTCCAGAGCAAAGTGTTACTTTTTTAGCAATTTTTTTTCCCCATTTACTGGCTCACTACATGTTATTACTCTCTTTAAGGAGAATTTACCTGATGTTTAATTTCTGGAGACATTTTTAATGTAGGCCACAGTCCTCAGCTTAATCTTGTGCTGACCCTTGTGGTCGTGTGTCTTTAAAGCACTGACACCTGCAACCGTTGGCTCTCCAGTATTTTGTCACATATTAAGGACTAAAAGGCCAAATCACCACTGAGGCCTGTATTAATTGATGAGTGGGTGAGTGTAGCCATCCTTACTGCTGTTAAGCTCATGAAACTCATCAGTCAGGACCAGCATGTCCTCACTCTTTCACAGAAGTGTAACCTGATTTGTTCGTGATCTACTTTATTTTTACTCTCAGACTCATTTTCTTTAATTTACCTGTGAAGGTTTAAATTTTGGCTTCACCTTAGTAAGTCTGCATTCCTCCGAGTGAGCCTGGCTCTGCTACGTTCAGGTCTCACTCTCGTTCTCACTGTTTCGTAGTGACTTTCACGTCATCCGCAGTGCTGGTGATGAATTATTTGTTCAGTGCTGGTTTTGTCATCCTTCATCTGGACGCTACTCTGAGGATGTATTAACCATGATCATTTTTGTGTCTTTATGTTTTGGTTATGTGATATTAGTAACTAATATGATCAGCTGTGCTCAACTGGATTAAGGAAATGCTGCAAATGAGTGATGCCTTTCTATAGAACTATGTGAATAGTGAAACAAATAAAACCACTGCGAGTTATTCTTTTAGTCTCAGATGTGGAGGGAGAGTCAGAGCAGGCTGTGGGTGTTAGAAAAATCACTGGACTTCTGGTTGCCAGCCACTGCATTTGGCGCACTTTCTCCTGAGTGCACTGAAACAGGAGATTTGAAAGTCTGAGAGGAAGTCGGTGCTCATTTCTGCTGCCTGCAGTGTGGCACTGGAACCAGTAGGGGGAGGCAAACCCCACCTCTACTGTTGGCTGAAGTTGCTGAACCACATGTAAACACCATGTAAATAGTAACCTTGACTGTATATACAGTATGAGCTTGCTTGCCTTATTCATTCTCTGGGCTTAAAACAGTTGTTTTTATCATTTCTGTGCTTTTTTGATTCTTAGTCTGGATAAATCATACACTCAGACTGAGACTAGAGGAACCTGAGACTATCAGTAATGACTTCTGGTAGTAGAAGTGATTTTTGAAATTTTAATTAACATGTTTACTTTTTCTGGAGACATTTTAACTCCATCTCAGTGTAGGGAATCAGATCTTATTCTTGTGCACTCACATTCTGCTGTTTTCAGTATTTTAGGGTCAAAAGTTGGAAAAAAGTTTTTTTTTTTCCTTAATTTAATGTTTACATTGAATAAAAAGGCATCTCATACTGAAAATACATTTTGTGTTATCAAGCTACTGCTCTGCATTTTTATCTTTGTCATTTTGAGATATTTATTGTTGGTTATTTTGTGTTTAAAATCAGTATTGTATGCAGGGATGTTCATTTGTATATTGTTTGTGCCAACTCTCCAAGCTCCATATCAGAAAGGATAATTTCATGTGCCGGCACAAAGGTACCCAACAAGATCATGTAATGGTAAATAAACTACTAATAAAGAAAATTAATTTGTGTGTTCGTCTGTGGATTGTTGTAGATCATTTTTACACAGCATTGTGGCTTCAGCACACTTCACTTTTGGTGGCAAAGCCTCTCACACCTCACTTTTTTTTGGTGGTTCTGATCTTCCTGCTTTCCTCCTGTTCAAATGTCTAAGTGCATAAACACAAGCAGTACATTTTGTAGACGATAAAGAAAAGGCTCACACAATTTTATTCATTTTATTATATTGCCAAATGACAAAAGGCCCGATTACTGGTCTAATTCTATTCTATTCTAATTTGTCATTCTTAGTTGAAGCTTTCTGTTGAATCTCAATGAAAAGAAATTTTAATGAGCAATTGCTTCCGAGAATGAGTTTGGGATGTTTCATGAATAAGCTAGCTATTGAATCATTTAAAAATGTTGGTATACAGCTTTCCTGGTTGCTTTCCTCTCTGAATGGGTAAAAAAAAAATACTTCTTGGACTTGAGATTTCCATTTTTTAACGTATAAATTCTTTACTAACTGCTATGCTAATTGGTCCCCAGTAATTTGTAAATACAACTTCAGTAGAAAGAATTTATCGCTTTTGCCATTCAGATGATTTGGCAGACAAGGACCTTTCCATCTTTCTTTTCTCTTAACACTGTTTTAAGTATAAATGAGAATATAATGCTCGGTCTGTGAAGTGGTCTTCTTTTAAAAATTTGTCAATTGTATTAACATTTCCTCTGCGTGTTCATGTGGTTTCCCATACTTTGGCCGGCATATGGAAAATAATTTTTGTTCACGTCCTTTGATGAGAATGGCAGCACCTGCCCACTGACTATTCTTTTTAATGTTTTTATCATAAACGTTATTGTTAAAAATATAATAAATTAAAGGACTCTGCCACTTTTTATTATTAGTAGTATTACGACCAGAATAATTGGGAGTAATTGAAGATATACATGGAATATTACAATAGACTAATGCAAATTTGGACTTGGATGGTGCAGGCAGAAAAAACATTTTGGTGTGCCTCAGTCCGTTAGGAGAATCCTTGTGCTTCTAACCCTCTTTCCTGAATTATAAAAAATACACAGAATTAATTTTTTTTGTTATTTATAATTAAAGCTATAAGAGTTCCCATATGCTATAGTACATATAGTACTGTTATAAAACTGCAAATAATTAAATTCATTCTGTATATTTGTAGTGATCAAAATTAATGCATATTCAGTGTTTCTTTTATAGTTATTCCATGTCTATGTGTGTTAAAAAGCTGGACAGACCCTAATACTCACTGAATGTTGCCATTAGAGGGAAAAAGCACGTTGTCACTGAGCTCCAAGGTTAATGCCATATGGTGGTTTTATTTCAGAGTTATTCCAGGTAGACTTGTTTAAATCAGTATTGCTTCAACAGAGAAAATTAACTTTTTCATTTACAGATGGAAAAAATTAACAGAAAATCAAGAAGAGATTGTCCAAAATGGGCTATTATATGAATAAATTACAATTTCTCATACCGTCTTGCCATTATGTGTTAGAATCGTATTCAATTCTTCAAGTAGAAATTTTTCACTATGGATTGTTTTTTTATTGTCTTTATTGTTTTTTGGATAAAATTTTCTAGAAATCCTTCCGTTACCATCTTTCATGAGGATTTAATAAAATGGATATTGATTTATTTTTTTTGTCTTCTGTCATGTTTGAATAATGGTTTAATAATGTTTTCCATAGTTTGTCAAAAAAACTGACCAATACCACTATAGTTTGCTGCTTGTGGCTGAAACTGTTCAAGTTTAAAAATCGAATTATAAAAGCAACAATTTTTTCAGTCTTTTCAGAATACAGACTAATAAATTTAGAAATCTGATTTTTGTTTTCTTTTACTATGTACCGCTTATTCATTATCTGTTTAAATATATTTGATTTGTCACCATTGCTTAATAATTTTGCCCAGTCATCTATGAAACAGTTAATTTCCTCTTCATTAACATCGATTGAAGCATTGCCTGAGCTTGCAAGCTTAAAATAGTTAATTAGTATTTTACGTAATTCCACATTCTTCTCCTGGTCATCAGCTGTATCTTCCTCCTTCTGGTCCTCTTCCCTGAAAAATTAAAAAAAAGTTAATTATTATGGTGAAAAATTATGTGCAAC
>VUQK01015153.1:1349-29574 GCA_015106715.1 Bujurquina vittata
CGTCTTACAGACCCCACACATTTCTTTACTGCCATTTAATCAATTCTGGAAAGGTAATAAAAAAAAAAAAAAAAATCATTGGTACCCCCAACAAATTTAAAAAAAAAAAAAAAAGACCACACCTACCAAACTCTGCTCTCAAGTCTACTTAAACCATATAAAAATACATCAATATGTCCTATTTGAGTTTTTATCAAAATATCTATGTGCATTCCATAAGAAGTTGTTAAAATCAACCCTTTAGTGTGAATGGGGGTTGAGGCGCCTGGGGAGGGCGCTCAGGACAGCACCTTTGCTCAAGTGACCTCAATAGGTCAATCGATAGAATGGGGCAGATGACTCATTCTACCTCATGAGCCACAGCCGCCCCATATAAACATGAGCTCATGACATCACTGGACTGATTATGAAAAAAACAAACAAAAGGCAATCACCCAGTATTGTGGTATATGCAGAAACTCACATATAGATGTAGCTCGTCTGGAACCTTTGAGGTCTGATATTTGTCAGTATTGTGCTGTGAATACATTAGCAGCCATCTCCTGCAGGTTCACTGCTAACTCAGTGTTGACCACAGAACTGCTATGTGGTTAATATCTAAGGATTATGCTGAAATCCAAATGTTAGGCTAGTATCAGTACCTATATTTGTTTTCTTCTTTCAGGAGCAGACAAGAGACAAACCCATCGGTCCTCACTACAGGAAGTCAAACAATGGCTTCATCATTGTTGGTAATTACATAAAACAAAGGAAGCAGTTTGCGGCACACGAGCAATGAACAGTTCAGTCTGAAATACTCATTTGCTGTACAGTCAGCAGAAATCACACAACCACAAGCAAACATTCTAGAAACACATCCACTTCACACCATCTGAGTTCATCTACTTACAGTTGAGAATGCAGTTGATACCATGTATCACCTGAGATGGCAAATTACTCTATCAGCTGTATTTAGAACTAATGAGTGAGGCAAAGCATGGCAACATGTTTCATTGCGACCCTCATTGTCCATGACCATGGATAAATTTACTATCAAGGGAAAATTTGTTGTACAGTCAGCAGAAATCACACAATCAGCAAGTAAACGGTTATAAAAAACAAACACAAGGACACACTAAGATTTAGTCTGAAATAAAATAAAATGGCAACATTAAAATCGTACCCAGTTATTTATGCAAAGTAATGGCAGCTGGTACACTTTTTTAAAAAAAATTTTATTAAATATATTTGTCCTTCATGTTGTATGCTGCCAGGACTCATTGGGTCTTCTTCACAGTCCCAACCTTCTACAAGTGAGGAAGGTCATTCAGAGTCACACCTGCAATTCTACTGCTCATTTTGACTGTTTTTGTTTTTGAGGTTCAGTGACCTGTGCCAGCTGACAAATGAGTGCAGCATGAGAACCGGACAGGGTCTTCATGAGAATAAAACAGTCTCATGAAGGTGCTGTCAACATAAAAACAACAAATCTTACAATGAAAGCAAACTCTGTGGCATGCAGTACAAATAAGAGGTGAAGGAAGCCACCTCCTGGTGGAGGAAACATGATCGTCATGTGATATGAAATGTGTGGCAGAATACAATTAAAAGCGCTGGAAAAATCAATAAAAATGTAGCACAAAACTCTGCACCTTCTGCATGCCACAATCATATTTAGTAACATGTCCAGTGCATCAGCAGCACCTCTGCCTGACCTGGAGGCAAACTGGAAAGGGTCCAGATGCGCCTGCACTGAATTCAAAAAGCACCTCTGTTACAATCTTCTCAAATGATTTCATTATCATAAGAAAGCATCACAGGCTTGTAGTCGAAATGTGCCTTTGGAGCAGTGTTTTTTTTTCTTTTTTGGTACAGACACAAAGTCCAAATTGGAGGCAGCGTATGGAGATGAAGTTGCAAATAAGCTGCTAACTGCTCAGCACAGTTTCTAAGAATACGGCCTCCAGTGCCACACACCCAGGAAAAGCTTCGCAGCATCACCCTTGATAACATCCAATCCATTCTGCGCAGAAACTAGCTTTTTAAAACAGTTTGTTCTTCACTAAAATCATGGACAAAAAATGATTATCCAAATGTTCAGTTCTATAGAAAGGTCAGACTAATACTTTCCATTAAAAGAAATTCAACCCTTCTTGGACTGCATCCCTATCGTGGATTTCACACCCTCCCATATCAGATATAAATTATCAGTACTGATTTTTTTTCCCTTTGTCCTACATTAAACATGCTGTGTCACTGTGAACACACATGCAGACAGCACTTAGCTTGAGCACAGCAGTAACCTGCAATCTTAGAACTACATTTGGTATTAGTGAAAAACTAAACATGCTGGAAGTTACACTGTCATCTGGGCTTTTACGCACACACAGACATGCACACACACACACACACACACACACAAACTGCTGCTGTGTGCTTGCAGGTGCATTTCTGAACGGAGTAGCTGAAGGGGAGATTGACGCAGCACTGCAGCCGGTCTCTGCGCTACGCCTGGTGATCCACTCCGACTCTGATGTCTGGGCTCTGCTGAGTGAGGTCTGACCCAAGTACTTGTCTTAAGTGTGTTTGTATGCACTTTAAAAGAAAGCGCAGTTAATTAACAAGTCAAAACACACACACACACACACACACACACACAGACCAACTAAAAACGTGCACAGCTTGACGAGCAGTTGTTGGAAGAAAAAAATCAAGCAGCCACTGTTTGACCTGCACAGAAATCTAACATAGTAGAAAACATTCTTCCCTGTTATGTGAAGAGTGGTTAGACCAGTTGGTCACGGTGTACGTTTACAGTTCCTGCTTGAATATTTCTTCTCTGACTTACCTTGTACCAACATGCACCTCTTAAAACCCTTTAAGCACCACTGCAGTCAGCAACCAAGCCGCATGCTTGAGCAGTTTCAGTGTCTCCCAGGGTTTCATCGATATCTGAATCTACCCCTTTGTCACCTCATCTGGCTACTTTGGACACGAACAGAAGATTCCATACAGCGTGTGGACAGACTGTGAAAGACAAGTTTTGCTTTGTCAGTCCAACAATCGCGTCACGGCTCACATTCTCTTTTACTGTCACGCTCTGCTCCCAACCTAAAGGAAGCAATCCACCGTTTTCCAGCAGAGAAACTGCTAGCTCTCATCGCAGCCCCTTCACACGTGGCTGCTAACCCCCACAGAGGGTGTACTGAAGGCCCGCGGTCTAATGAGACAGAACCGTGCCAACTAGTAAAAGCAAAGGCACAATTTTGAGGTTCACAATCTACCTTCAGATCCTGTTAAATCAAACGGGATCATTCATTAAAACCAAACCAGGTGAACAAGCACAAATCCATTCATACACGGTTGTTATACAACCAGTTTGACCTCATGCGCTTCCCGTGACGGGACTAGAATGAAGACGTTATGGCAAAACGCTTTTTCGCACACTTTGACTGACAGAACTCCCACTCAGGGTTTGTTTGATTGAAGCAATGCGGAGGCGCACCAGGTTGTTCCAGTTAAAGCATACGTCTGTACCAGTATTTATTTATTTACTTATTAATTTTTTATTTTAAAGTGGAACAAGTCTGGTCACAAAGTCAATGAACTACAACCCTCAGTGTAAACATGAAAAAAAATGGAAAAGGCAATGCAGCAACACTACTTAAAATATCATTTTAAAAATCTATCACAAACAGTGGCGTGTGCAAAACTGTGGGCACCTGAAAATCTAAAGACAGATCAGCCTGTGAACACAGAAAGCTGCTTTCCTCTGTCGGATTCGTTAACCTCAGCTATAAGCCAGGCAGTGACAGGTGATGGTATCAGCAGCGTGTGTGTGGGGGCTTCTTCAGCTATGGTTTGCTTAACACTCACTCTTTTCCTGTCTGTCAGATACTCATTAAAGTTTGAAGACCACAAAGGAAGCTCTCCCGCACGCACAGTGCAATAAGTGCTCCACCTGCTGGACAAAGACTTTGACTACATGGACTTCTAAAAGCAGGTTTACATGAAGTGCCTAAACTGGCTGCTTTGAGTTACGAGTGAAGATGGGTGGATGCAAGTGACCAAATTGGCCGCGGTGGTGGCTCAGATTAGCTGCTTAAGGATACTCCACCCAGACACTTTACTAATGTAACACCAGAGCTATTCAGTGAGTTATTTATTGCACTATTCTATTTTTTGTTACAAATAAAGAACTGTGTCATCAAGTTGTCTTCTAAGGATTTCATTTCAGCTCGTTTTGTTTTAATCTACATTTGAATGTAAAACTAAACTGCAAGAACAGGTTCTTAAAAGTCCACATGACACCATGCAAGTACACAACTGCCAAACAGATCACAGGTCGGTGTTCTTCAGTTTGATGCTCAAACAATTGGTAAAGTTCAAGTTTCATCTGGTGGTACATCTGATCCAGGTGTGACAGACACCTGGATCAGATGTACCGGCATTGCTTTATGCTATCAAAATGTAGTGACACGTGTATCTAGCAGACACACAATATCTGTGAGAGCTTCTTGCGGCGCTGTAGTCTGACGCTATAGAGCTGCACAGAACTGACACTGATTTTGCAGCTATTTTCAGTGGCTAAAATGGGTTAAACAGAACAGGAGTGATGATTCTCAGACGCACTTTTTTGCTCTTTTCATGAAATGTGTTGGAAAATAAAGAAGAAGTCGAGTCGAGTCACCCGTCATTTCCTAACAGGAAAACAGTAATCCAGCAAAGACCTGACACCGGACCTGTGAGATGCATCTGGCCAGCACACTTGTATTGATGCCCATTTTAGCTGCTGTTCAAACACACAGATGGGTAACCAATGAACACCAAACACTACAAACATGTCACCAAAAGATGATTACTTTATTAAACTTTCAAAGTCTTTCATATTGGCAACAGAACAAAATGTAAACAATATATACACAGCATGGTTAAGGAGAGGCTTCATCGATTAGTGTCAAATCCATTCAGCACAAACTCTGACCTCAAACAGTATCAGTGTTGTTTACTCTCAACCCGAGAGAAGCAGCAACAAAAGATAAAGTGACATCACACTGAAATAACAAAGAAGATTTTACAAAGAGTTTGTAACAAGACTACACATTCTAAACCCTGCTGGAGTTGTAGCAATGGCAGCAATACTGAATAAGAAATAAAAAGACGGCATTTCACCTCTTGTGCTCCCCATATTGGGTCAGGTCACTCCCGCATCATGGCAATGCCAGGAAGTGGCAGTTTGTTTTACTGTTACATCAGATTTTTTTAAATGTCAAACTGGCATAATAGTCATATAAAAATCAAACATTTATTTAGCATCAGCTCCAGGTGCAAGACACATGCAGTACAGCTCACAAGAACTGTGTGCTGCCCCTCAGCAGGCTTCCTGAAGGTTGAAACCTAATCAGACAGTTCAAACACCTTGTTTCAGACAGAGGATGAACTGAGGTGCTACAGGAAGGGCCACAGAAAGATAGTATTTTTGTGTTTACTTTGTGTGTGTGCAAAAATGGCAAAAAGCAGACATATGAATATGGTGCAACAGCAGAGCAGTTATACAGCCAGCTGACCTGTTCCATCAGAAACATGCGACACATCAATGAAGACTAATGTGTAAATATGCCAGATGGCTTTTCTGAAACTCAGTGCACTTATCTTTGTTTCAATGGAAAGCCCGTTTGAATATGTTGGGTTTCTTTCCAGACGTGTTTACATCAACAGTATTCTATAAAAGTGGCTGATGTCCAACAGCATATGAATACATTTTTACTTCTTGCAGGTCCCTCACCATTCCCCTCTCACCTACTTCCTGTTCCTGACCAGAATGCAAACATAACTGCACTGAAGTAACTCTGACATCCACAGAGCTTTTACTCAGGATGTTTGTCTAATATTAAAAGTTGTTTGATGATCTGAAACGTATCACAAATATAGAAAAAATGAAGACATCAGAAAGGGGGCAAACACTTCATGAGATAAATCTGATTAAATTGAAAGAACACAGCAAAGTATTTTTTTTCCCTCTGCTGAACGCTTTACACGCTTCTGTAAATCTGAGTCACACCAACTTTAGAAAAATTCATGTTTGCATTCAGATGTAAGAAGAAATTTCAGGCCAGCTGCGCCACCTTACACAAACATCAAGTGTGCATCTGCTGATGAGTTAAGTTAAATATTAACGTGCAGGTCGTTTTCTGGATCATGCTTCCCTTTCTTTTTTTCTGTTTTTATGAATGCAACAGGGCCCTAGGGACCACATTACGAGAACAACATATCCCCATATTTACAGACATGTTAGAGACAGAAACAGGCTTAGGAAGTATTAAAGGGTCCATGAGTCCAGTCCTCTGGGACAGTCTGGGCGCAGTTAAGGGAAGGTGGAGGGGTGGATTTAGGTCAAGGCTCTCTGACGCTCTCCTTACTTTCGTTTGCTCTTGGTGTCGGTGGTCTGAAAGACACTAGAAGCCGACATGAGGTTCTCAATGTACTGACCCAGAACCTGGTTCTCCGACTTCAGCTTCAGATTCTCTTCTTTTACAGCATCCACTCGGGCAGACAGGTCTGATCACATCAAAGAAAAAACATCAACAAATTCATACATTAACAAGGAAGCTGCATGACGGAAAGTTATTCATATAGCTTACCACTATATACAGCCATAGGTGGACCATTATTCCAGCTACAAACATATAACACTTGATGGCGTCTTTAAAAAAATTCTCTCTCTCACGCACACACGTACGTACACACACACACACACACACACACCAAGAAACGGAGTAAAGGAGATGAGAAACTGCTGTCTCATAAACTGAACCTATTCTGCTCTTAATTCCTGATGTTTCCACTCCCCAAACACACGGGTAAATGTGTGCATACGAGCATTCATTTCAGTGTTTGGTTATATGGGAAGACATAATCACAACAAGGGAATTTATATTTATAATTTTAATTCATTAATAGGAAAGTAAGTCACAGACGCGAACATGAGTGATCGTCATCCACTGACACAAATCTGTTAGAAATCCTATTCTGCTCCCACCAGCTCCTCAAAAAGGTCTTATTTAGGCACACATACAGGTGTGTGTGTGTGTGTGTGTGTCCACATCACAGAGATTGTGGGGTTGTGTTGGAGTAGCCCTGACCCAACAGTATTCAAACACTCTGCAAAAATGCTCGTTCTCTGACTTTTAGTGAGTCACTAAAACGGCATCAATGCCTATAATGCCTCAAGTGAAATACAAATATTAGTTTTAGCCCTTTTTTTATGAGCACGCATGCACCATGTGTCTGCTGTGCAAACCTATTTGCCACATTACTTGTCACACAGCAAACAGCATAGCTTAGGAGCTTTCCTGTGCCATTTATAATTCAAGTTAACACATTTGGTTCAGATTAGAACTGCAGTTATTGATTAGATTAGCAATCGAGTGTTCTATTAATGGTTCCATGGGTTAATCAAGTAAGATATACTTCTGTCTTATTAATGAGCAATAGTAAATATTCAAAAGAGAAAAACCCAGGTCTCTTAAAATAAACTGCTCATTGGTTTCCATATTAGAAACTGCAGTGCTGTTAATAGTTTAACGGCATACATCTTCCAAAATGACTAAACCCTTTCATTGTGTTTATGTGCCAGATTAAAATCTGATTTTCTGAACAAACCAATTTCTCAAATGCAAAACTAAATGGAGGCATAGAATAAAATAGTGTCACTGAAACTGATGCAAGTCTTTTTTACATTAGTAGGAGGCAGAAAACCAACCAACCAAACAAACAAACAAAAAAACGGAGTCCTGACAGTGCTGTATCTCCCGGATGAGGTAGATTTGGTGTTTATGCGTTTTTGTGCGTGTGAGTGTCTGCATGTTAAAGTGTGCTAGTGAATGAGAGAGCATGTGTGGTGTACACCCCAAGTCCCCCTTTAGACTCACCCCTGCTTGCTGCAGGTATTGCTGCCATATAAAGCAGGACAGCTGCTGAAAGCCTTCAGCAAACTGCCTGATTTAAACATGGCGTTAGAATAAGTTAACAGCTCATTTGCATATTATATTTTTACTGTAGATTTTTTCATAAAACAAACAGTGGTGTATGGGAGCAGCTACAATGTTTGCTTTTCTTCACGATGGAGCTTGTTGATCAGGTAGTTTGATGAAGCTTTTTCCCAGTTAAGGTTTTAATGGTTTAATGATTACAGGAACAAGCGCTGTTGTTTTGGACACTAGAAAACGTATTCTTTCACTCCACCTGAGATCACGTCTCAGTAACGACTCCGCCTTTTTGCTCTTTGACACATGTGCAGACAGACTACACACAAAACTATGACGCCATCGATACTGCTGCTGCTTTGTTATCAGTCTTTAGTGAGGACAAACTGAGGGTAAACAGGCTTCACCAGTGGGCAGTTATAATCCACTCTGAATGAGGTCTCTTGTTTGGTTTTTTACATCGACTAATGATGTGTGTCCGTGTGCTAGCAATCTATCTGGGAGCATCTTGCTGGTACAAATACATTTCTGAGTACCATTCACACAGAGCAGGCAACAGTTTTATTTTTCCACTAAAGGCCCATCTGCGGTGTTTGAATTTAGGACTGATTGTTTACATTGTGAATGCACTCACAAATGCATCTTTAATTTCCCTGACGGAACCCTCCCAAAGGGATTAATAAAGTTTAATCTAATCTAATCCTGTGAAATCACACGTACTGAGACCAAGCCCCCTCACAATGAACTGTTTATTGTAGCACAATTTAAACGACCGCGGACACAACTTCAAGTCTAATCGCAGACCAGCACCTTACACTTTATCTGCTCAGTGAACATTTACATTAATTTCCATTTTAATAAGCCAAAGGTGTGTGTCTGCACATGCCTACCCTCTAAAGTGTGCTGAAGCTCCAACACTTGATTGATGAGCCTGGTCTTCTCTTCCAGCTCAGCCTGGTTCTCCATGTCACCTGCAGCCATCAAACAGAACAGTCAAATCACAGAGAAACGTCACATACACACTGTGGAGGCGAGTGTGTCCCGTCTCACCATCTTCTGAGCTCATGGTGAACCACTCGTCTTCCGTTTTGGAATGCAGGGCTGCGACTCTCAGAGACACTGGAACAACATTAAACTATTAAATATTTGCGACTGCACAGCTGTTGGGCAACAACACAATGCTACCCGTTCACTTAAAGTGTTGTGGTCCACTCAGAAATAAAGGGTAGAAATTAATAGACGCTTACATTTTGTTATTATGTGGTACTCCGAATTTCTCTTCACAGCAAAATTATTTTTTTAAATAAAAAAATAAAAAAGTTTGCGTCAATAAATTATAATAGTAAATGTATTTTAACAAGAGTTCCATATTATTATCAACACCTGGTGAAGCGCCGTGACTGAGACAGTCATCACAAAACTGACCTGAAACAACACTAACAATGCTAATAGCTAAGCCCTTAGGCCACGGGTCCGAGTGGTATTGTATCCTTGTAAAGGTCACATGAATCGCTGGTGTTTAAGAGGGATCAAAGAGGACAGCTTGCGGGGAAAAAAACTGCATTAGCACGGTCTGCTGCTAACTAGCTGCTGGTTTGCTAAAAACTGCTAGCCGGACACTGCTCAAAATTAGCTGCCACACATAGTTAGGTATAAGCTGCCTGAAATGAGTGGTAAGATGAAGGAGCCATACCCGACGATGTGAGAAACAAAAGTTGCTGCACTATTTATCGAGAGGGAAGTTAAAGAATAGAGTATTTTAGCACTGCTTCAGGGTCTCAGCAGCCGAGCTTCGTTTGCGACAATCAGGCAGTTACACCTCACAGCCGCCAGGAGGCGATGTCCAACTCGCTAGAAAAACTACTGAAATGCCGCGTTAGGATACTGACAGAAGAATAGATCATTTAGAGCGTTTCCAGTTATTTTGTACCAGCACACTCGATACCACAGACCGTACAAAATGTCTTTTGTTTTTAAAATGAACAACACCGTATAACTACTACCCCCAGTTTAAGTTTAATTCAGTTATAAATGTACATCTGTATGCATACATTGCGAGTGACAAACTGTGGTAAACAACATTTGAAAAATGTTATGTTTTGGGTAAGCTCTGCAGGACATTGTCACCCATTAAAACACAGTTTAATAATAATGAAAAATATACGGCACTGATACTACTAAAAAATAAACTGAAGAAATAAACCTACTCTAGAGTGAAAATATGAAAACTTGAAAATAATTATTTAAACTTTTATTTTTTTAAATGATAATATAAACATATAAACAATCCTGGTCTGTTTAACTTACGTGTACATTTAAATGTTGTTTTTTTAATTAACTATGATCAACAGAAATGAAGGAAAGTAAGTAGAATAGCAATGAACTGCATGACAAACATAGAAAATGTTAGTCCAGTTGGTCATTTAAATCTTTTATTTCTTTATCTGTTGGTCTGCACAGTTTGATGAACTTTTTCAAAGCTGGATATGAAAGTACTTGTATAGTATTCCACGCAGTACTCCGATCGAACCCAGCAGAGACAGAATGCCAAGGACAACCAAAGCCAGAATAAAACCAGGTAACCTGCAAACCACAAAGTACTCAGTCAACATATTGTGGAAGGTCACACATCAGGCACTTTACAGTGGTTATGTAGCAAGATGAAAAACCTTTTTTTGGTGGATGTGACATATCCACTGAAATACATCTGTCGAGCGACCATGTACACCAGCCCTGCTGTAGCTGCAGCCCCCTCACTAAAGAACATACCGCAGACCCACAGCGACACCAGGAACACAGGGTAGAACTCCACACAGTTCTGACTGACAACAAACGCAGGTAAGGTTAGGGCATCCTCGGATCTGTCTGTTACAGGTCACAGGTACAGTTGTTTGTTGTCACTACAGTCACCACAATGCATGTATTTTGTTGTTATAGTTGCACATCAGCCAACACAGTGGAAGCTTGTGCATCATCCCATCCGCTGCTACTTATTGGCCAGTCGTGCGAAGTTGATTTTGTTGTTTTTATTTGTTATTTGATTGTAATTAACAGGATCAGGATTAGTCGATGCTAGCAGTAGTTACAGTGTATCTGAGGATGCAATATTATTTTCTGACATTGGTTTGTTAAACACATATTTCTTTGGTCCAAAAGATGGTGTTCAGCTGAGTGGGCATGTTTGTAACTTCATGAAAAATAAGTTCATAAACAAAATTTCAATTGCATTTTGTTTTATGCCTAAAAAGGAATAAAAACACTCAGGTAAAATCTTGATTGAGATTCTCAGAATTCATGCATGAAAGGATTAAAACGGAAAGTCAAATAGCTGTAGAATAGTTGATTTGACAGGTAACATCTGCTAGTGTCTGAAATTATACTTGTTTAGCATATGGTGAATATACAACTTTACCCTAACACTAACTGGTGAACTGGTTAACCTCAAGAGCTTAAACTACTTCTCCTTTCAACTGCTCCCTTTAGGGGGTCGTTACAGTGGCCTCCATCTAACCCCCACCCCATCATCCTCTACTGTCACACCAACTCACTGTATGTCCTCCTTCACTACATCCATGAACCTCCTCTGAGGTCTTCTTCTTTTCCTCTTGCCTGGCAACTCCAGCTTCAACATCCTCTGTCCAAAATATCCACTATCCCTCCTCTGCACATATCCAAACCATCCCAACCTCGCCTCCTTAACTTTGTCTCCAAACCGCTTACCGCATTGAATTACTCAACAAATACTGACATAATTATTTCTAATCTTGTCCATTCTGGTCACTCCCAGTGAAAATCTTAACATCTTTAGCTCTGGCACCTCCGGCTCAGCACTACCGTCTCCAAACCATACATCATAATAGGTCTCACTAACGTCTTATAAACCTTCCCTGTATTCTGTCCTGCTTCTACTGACTTTCTCTCTGGCATACTTGCATCTCTCTATGCTCTTAATTGATAATCAAAAGCGTCACTGTAATTAAGAACCTTCACATTTGTATTGCTCAGTTCTTTGAATGCACATATACATACCCATATATGAACATGTGGTACCAAAAATCAACAAGATGTTTTAACCTGTACCTCCAGAGGTATGTCATCTGGACCATGTGCCTTTACCTCTCTTCATTCTTTTCATAACTGTCCTCACTTAAACTGTACTTCTTGACTCACTAACTGTCCTCCTGTTTTTCTTCATTGATCAGGTGTTCAAACTCCTTCCACCTTCTCAGCACACTCTCTTCATGTAATAGTGCACTTCCATCTTTATCTTTAATCACTCTAACCTGCTGCACATCATTTCCAGCTCAATCTTGCTGCCTAGCCACTAAAGACATGTCCTTTTCTCCTTCCTTAAGTGTCCAGCCTCACATACAACTAACTATAAGCCTTTTCCTTTGAAACCTGTCTCTTTGCTGTATACCTAGCTTCCCAGTAGCCCTGTCTACTTTCTTCAGCTCCCTGCTTATACCACGTTTTATTTGCTATTTGAAGAGGTTAAACTGACTATTTCAAATTTGTATGTGAACTTAAATTGAGATTTTCTGGTTAACAGCTGAAATTTTAATAATGTCACCCATATCACTCTGTAACCAAAATGCTAATTCTAAGAATGAGAAAATAGCAGTTTCAGAAGATGTGTATTTTCTCAGCTATAGTTAATTGATCAGTCTAACCCTTATGCTCATTTGACTATAGCCTTACAGACTTACTGTGCACGGAAAGTCCTCTCAAATTCTGGAGGTCCGCTGACAACAGGAGGCATGACATTGTGGGTCATCCTGGACCTCCCAACCAACCGAGCCAGGTAGCCTGAGTGGAGACAGTGACAGGGGTTTATATGATTCACATGTATATTTTGTACTACTGCTTCGTTTTTTGCACAGTTTAATATACTGTAGATTTTCTTTTCAGTGGATAAAATTGAATGTTGGAACAAAATCCAAGCCATGAAGTTCTCTTTGTAAACCTTGAGGATAAAACAGCAAAATTCCAAGCACAGTGTCAGCTCTGCTCAGCTCCTGGCTGATATCATCCTCAAGGCTGATTTAGAGTTGTGCAGATGCTCTGCAGAGCATCTAGATTCTACCCAAAAGAATATCCTGAGCTCGATGGAGAAGCACGGTATTAGCATCACCCTACTTTGGAGATTCTTCTCAGAATGAAATGTCAAGAAAATGCATCCGAAAACTATCTCAACTATCTGAACAAGAATGCTGATTAACTATTAACTTTTCCACCGTTCTCAAAGACACATTGCAGACCCATAAGAATCAAAGTCTAAAAACAATATAAATGACGACAACACCACAAAATTAAGTATTTGAGATTAAACATTAACATTCCAGTGAGCCTTTGCACTTGCCATTGCAGAAATGTTCAGTACTAGAAAATCATTAGTACAAATTATTAAATGAAACATGTATGCACATCTTTACTCCCCGCCTACGTGCAAAAAGTACAAATAACTCAGTATCTATCAGTAACCTTCTAAAACTAGCATGAAGTTAAACGCACAGATTTTAACTAAATAATTGTTTGCATTTAGAAATAAATGTGCTTCTATTGTGTGAAAGTATTTTCAAACTGCTGACAAGATTATATTAACTTCACTGTCCAAAGTGATCTGAGTGAAAAGCTATGCAGAAAACTTGCATGTTTCTGTAGTACAGTACATACCATAAGACTGGAACACACACACACACACACACACACACACACACACACACACACACTGTGTCCTACATAACAACCATTAAGCTGTCATATTTTACTTACCCATATGAAGGGCAGACAGAAGAGACACTGCAGCCAACAAAAAAGGCGAGTCGGTTTCCATTGCTCTGTTAGAAAACACAGCCGTCCTCACAGTTTGCACCCAACACAAAGTCAGCTTTACATCACAAAAAGGAGGTACTTCCTGGGGCAAAAACACTTTGGCACATCCCACAGCAAGTTGTGTAACTCTTGTGCTGCAAAAGCCCTTCCGTGAGGGCTGTCTCTGAAATCTACCAGTAATACTCTATAAAAGAAAAAAATTACAGGTTAAAACAAGTCTTCTTTTTTTTAAACCAATCAGTCTATAATATTAACCACATCTTTATCATTGTAACCAGAAGGAGGAAAGACCTTAAACTATTTACATAATGCCAGAACTACAATCTTTCTCTGCACCGTGTTAATCTTTTCCTCCCTAAATCTAAAGCTTGTTATATTATTAAATAGACTGTTGCACAGATTTTGTGAAGCAAGTGCCAGACAGGATTATGTGTTAAGGAGGGGAATGTGAAAGGACAGATGATAGCGGATTTTACAAGAAGAACAGATGTATGGCTGTGGTGAACACATAATTCAAGAAGAAGGTACACAGGGTGCATACAAGTGGACTTTCTTACATTCACACACACTTGTTCTCCAACAATTGTATCTGAGAGTAACTTAGGGTTCAGTATCTTGCCCAAGGATACTTTGGCATTTTCTGATTAGTAGATGACATCCTCTACCTCCTGAGCTACAGCCACCTCAGAAAACAAAGCAGATGTAGTGAAGGTAGATGAGTTTAAATACACAGGGTCAACCACCCAAAGCAACACCCAAAGCACAAGAGAGGTGAAGAAGAGAGTGTAGGAAGGGTGGAGTGGGTGGAGACAAGTGTCAGGAGTCAGCCATAGCAGAAGGATAGCAGCAAGAGTGAAAGGTTTACAAAATGGTTGATGTATGGCTGGAGGTGGCAGAGCTGAAGGTGCCAACCTTTTCACTGGGGGTGACCAGGATGGACGAGATTAGAAATACGTATATCAGAGGGACAGCTCAGGCCGAGCGGTTTGGAGAAAAGGTTGGGGAGGCAAGGCTAAGATGGTTTGGACATGTGCAGAGGACAGATAGTGGATACACTGGAGAAACGATGTTGAATTCATGGATGTAGTGAAGGAGGACATGCTTGGGAAAAGGTGAGATGGAGGCAGATGATCATTTCACCTCTCCCTTTAGGAAGCAGCCAAAAGAAGAAAAGGTCACCTCATATGATGGTTTGCAATAGTGATTTTTGGAGAAAACAGCAACAGCTAAAAGCGATGCCATTAAATACTTATGTTTCTTTTATGTAAAAAAATGAATAAACTTTATATATATACACACACACATACACTAGTATGTAATGGGCTTACTAATATAAATTTATTTATATGGTAAAAACACCCTATTTTTCCGTACAAGTTATTATGCCTAGGAAATGTCAAGAATAATGTTTGGCATTTAAAAAACAAAAAAAACAAAGAAAACGTCTAGCAGGTTGTCATGTCGTCCCCAAACGACGCCCCATGGGTCGCAGGAAAAGCAGTGAAAGCCGTGGTGTGGTCACAGCAGTCTCCTGCAGCATGGACAGCGATGATGAAAATGTAGAAGAGGTCGTGGAAGGTATGGAACATCTGCCATTTGTAGCGTTTACGCGTAAATTTGCGCAGTGGAGTGCGTATTCTCAGCTCTTTGGCTTTCTGGTGTCGAGTCTCCTTAAACAAATCTCCATAAGCGAATGTGTTGGCGGGCCCGCTCTGTAGCTGGAGCGCCAGGACCTCTGTTTGAGAAGGAAGTCCGCCTGACAGGCGCATGAGGGCGGCATGTGCGGCAGCAGCGCCCCGCTGCCAGCGAGGTTGTTATTTTTAGTCTACAAGGCAGGAAGTGTAAAATGACATGAAATGTTGTTTTTACTACACGCTGCGCTTTAGTGACAACTAGCAACACTGTTGCGCACGGATGTCCGTGTTGTTGTTTTGAGTCTTTCCACCTCGTTCAGTGGTTGGACTGAGATTTCACCGTTGCGGAGTATAGTGTTGTCGTGTTTGGAGAGCCGGATTAATAAAAACTCTGCTGCGTTGCACAGTTTGCGCTCTGTGAAAGCTACGGACCCTATTCTGAAGCCCCCATTAGCACGCATCCGGCCACAGCGCTAATCACTGTGTTCTTTCAAAGTGAATTAACTGGCGGGCTTTAGAAGCTCTAAATGCTGTTCAAATAGTCTCACCGTCGTATTTCTCAATTCCCTGAAGATTTTCTAACCACCTGGAGTGGGTAGCTGCCCCTGAGCTAGCTGGTTAAAAGGCTTTAACGTGTTTCACTGAGCTAGCCGCGGAGTCAGCACACAAGTCTGGCCTATTGAATTCTGCATATTCAGCGGTATTGGTCTGCATTGCTCTGTTTTTCTTTATATTATCAGCTGCGACTTTGTTTCTTTTAATGTCACCTCAATCGGAAATTCTTGTTCACGTAAATGAAAGCTGCTTGTAACAAAACGACTCGTACTTTAGACAAATGCTAATAACATGCCCACCTTTCCCAATCCACAACAAGCAAGTGAACTGTCGACATAGTGTAACAATAATGTTACTTGAACGCACCGTTATTGGTGGCTGACTGAAAGTGTGGAGAATACAGTCTTTTTTTCAGAAAGCTAAGTTAGCAAATTTCAGTGATGATTGATTAGCACTTGTAAATGAGCTGTTTTTATTTCTTTATTCCCAAAAAGTTTATTTCCACTCCAGGAACGTAGCATAATATTTATTTTTACAATTACAGTTCCAGCACAAAGTGTATTGACACCAGCATTACCTTTTTATGTCCTGACTCAGGTAAAGTATTGCAATTGCTACAGTGACAACAACTATTTAGAACACTGAGTGGAATATTCTTGTGTCCTAGTTTTCTCTTGAAGGAATTTAGAAGGTAATTAAACAAAGACACCGACTATCAGCAGGATGATATTGGATGATGTTTGCCAATTTATTGATAGCTACATTTGTAACAGCTGATAAATGAAAATTTAAAAAGTAAAGAAGAGATGTTCGAAACACTCTTCAATCACTTTGAGTTGATGTTGCGAAGTTTGCTTGCAGCGCACTTTCACATGTTAGGGAAATCTGTTTGATTTGTTTGAAAGAAAAAAAAATCAGCTGATATATCAGAATATCTGGTTACTAAATCACCAAATATCGGTATTGGTATTAAAAAAATGCTATATCGCTTGGGCTCTAAATTGCATCACCCTTTTTAATGAGGAAGTGCTTTTGTTGAGCTATGGTAACACCACTTAAAAAACCCACCTGAAGTAACTTACACCGCACTTTTGGAAAAGTCAAGAATAGACGAGTGGTGCTGGGCACAACAAACCCTGCCCCCTGCAGACATTTTAGCTGATCTGAACATTGTCAGTCTCAGAAACATGCCACTCTCCAATCACTGACTCACCATGATAACACAGGTCTTGTTGTCCACACCCATAATTTTTCTAGGTTTTTCTCATGTTAAATTCAGGAAGCCCACAAATCCACAAAACCAAATTTAAGCAGATATGTTCAAGGTAAACAAACAATAAAATAATATACCGTCAGTGCTCCCCCTCAGCCTCCTGACAGTAGAATCTTGAGGTGGCACAAATCCCCTGGAAGCACAAGAATTACTAGGTCTCAGTTTATCTTAATGGGGTATAAATTCGGTATGAATTGGACTGGTAGTTTTGCTCTAATATTGACGACAAACAAACAGACAGACATAACAGAAGCAATATTTATGCTGTGAAAGTGGCTGCTCACAGAATATTGACCTGACTATGGATTTCCTCTTAGCTAAATAAACTTCAAGCATCTGTAAGCAGCTTAGTTTTTTTACGTACAAACCATAACTGTTTGGACTGAGTGCATTCAGTTGAGTGAAATCCCCAGACTCAAATATTTTGTGAATGTGTGTTCAGGTCCACTGGATGAAGATGGCCAGCCCCATGGTTTCTGCACAGTGACCTACTCATCCAGTGATCGCTTTGAAGGACATTTCACCCACGGAGAGAAAAATGGCAAGGGCAAGTTCTTCTTCTTTGATGGAAGGTACTGTAAACGTAACGCTAACTGAGCTCTGCAAAATAATCTATTAGGAAAAATCTGACATTTGTACAATTAATTTAAAGTACTTGAAGAATCTGGCAGCTGTTACTGTCAGATGTGTTCAGTGTTTATCTGACAAACATCTTATTATCATGGAGATATTAAAAGAAAAGTAAGCATGTAAAATTATGTATGTGACAGTAGAGGACATGGCTTTTGGCAGTGGCTGCTTGTTCCACACAGAAGAGTGTAACACTGCACAGACCAGTCTTCTGGTTCTACATGACTGTCGATATTGTGGTTGTTCTTCACCATATCATAGAATCATGCAAAAACATCAAAATATAAATAATCAAAATTAACACTGGAGCAGCACAGTGGGTAAAAAACAAACGTTCGGCCACACATTCTTCCTGTGAGCCTTTTTGCTCTGCTCGTGTTACCGCCTCGCATGTTAATACCTCGTTAATGTCTGTGCACTTTCCTGTAGAAAAACAGAGCGAGGTTCTTGAGCATTACATTTGTGGCCAAAAGTTTTGGCAGTGGCATTGAGAAAGCAGCTACTCTCATCCATCAAGTTCAAACATGCAGTATGCATATGTTTGAGTAGTTTGCCCCCACCTCATTTTAAGATTGGAGTGGATTTATCAATGGGACCATTCCAGATGCAGCACAACACTGAAACAGTGCACCTGTGACCAAACCTGTCCAATTTAATCATCAGATCGTAACAGGTGTCATTTCCTTTACCCTCTACCCCTATTCTCCTTCTACACAATTGTATAAACAGTCAAGTTTCCAAAGATATTACAGTATTATTCTTACATTGATAAATAGTATATTTTTAACCACAGAATCTATTTTTTTAAGAAAAATCTATTATTTTTTTCTAATACTTAGTAATCACATCTGTATTCTATTCAGTAATCTGCAAAATCTGTAATATTGTCTTATAGTTTCACATTCAGTACATCCTCTGCTAATTTAGCCATCATGTCAGAATTTGAAAGACAGGGTGCCGATTTAAGTTGTCAGCAAACTTTAGCTAGCTCTGTTAGCAGGATATAGTAATAATCACAGAGAGACAGACAACCTATGGCCAATTTAGAATCGCAACTTGGTCTAACCCCATGTATGTCTTTGTACTCTGGGAGGACGCTGGAGAGAGCCTATGACACTTGACGTGGTAGTCTATGGAGGCTGACTCACTTTTGTTGTCAGCCTCAAGTGGCCATTAGTGGAACTGCAGTTTTTAGAACCTTGTGTGCTGGCTTCATTTTTCAATGCTGGCGGTTGTACTGAATAAGAAGGAATAGTTAGACAGGACTAAGAAAGAAATACTTAAGAGAGTAATAATGAAGTGGTTGAATTTAAACTTTTTTAAATATCTTAATTACAACCTCTTTTCCTTCCCACAGCACTTTAGAGGGTTTCTATGTAGATGATGCTCTGCAGGGCCAAGGAGTGTACACGTATGAAGATGGGGGTGTCCTGAACGGGACATATGTGGACGGAGAGCTCAATGGGCCTGCTCAGGAGTTTGATGGAGAGGGTCACCTGGTGTTCAAGGGCCAGTACAAAGACAACAACCGCTGCGGGGAATGCTGGGTCTACTACCCTGTGAGTCAGCTCACTGTTTAACATCTGCACATATAGAAAATAGCAGAGGTATTTCTAACCATGTGTATTGTGCATGTTGGTGTGTACTGTGGTGCGCCTAGGATAGAGGCTGTGTGTTTGGTGCGGTAAACGAGGACGGGGAAATGACTGGGGACTCCGTAGCATACATCTACCCTGATGGTTGCACGGCTCTCTATGGAAGCTTTGTGGATGGGGAGCTAATCGAGGCTCGACTCGCTGCTGTGATTTCCAACCAGACTGGAAGACCACGCTTTGAAATCAGCCCCAATAGTAAGTAGTGATGTAATCTCTGTAATGGGCATGCCCACTTAGGCTGATCTTTTGTGGATACATGGTTAAGGAGTTAATGCGTCTAATAAGAAACTACTCCCATCCCAAAATTGATCATGCTGGATTTTCAAGATGAAAAATCATAAAGCGGTGATGGATATAAATAAATTCTTCTGCTGTAATATTTTTATTATAAAGAAACTGTACTTAATTAGCTGTCATGTTTAGCTAATAAATATTTCATAGTGTTGTCATTATGCTATGATTCGTGGTGATCTTCAATGTAATATACTGGAAACTTCATGCATCACATAGTGGAAACCACAAACACACCCGTGCACCCATGTGCAAGCTGTTTAGTAGCTTAATAGTTTGCCTGCTTGACAAATGAAGCAGCCTAAAACGTACCACTTAATGATTTTTACTGCATGTATTTCCTGCGCTCAAAGTCTCTCTCCTGCATCTTGCTGCATTTTCACCTCCTGCTCTTACCAGGTTGAAGAAGTTTAATGTTAGTTCAAATGAATAATACTGAGAATTTTTAAATCTGCACTACACTGCTCGCCTTGCTTGTCCCGTCCACCCACACATGCTCATATAGTTTTGCCTAGTTTGTGCTCTGTAGTCCTGGTTAATAGAGGCATGTGGACTCTAATGTGAAAGTCTTCTTTTAAAGGTCCTGTGTACTCCTATGACAAGTCTACATCCACCTGCATCGCCACCCATGCTCTGCTTCCTGATCCATATGAGAGTCAAAGGTAGATAACCTTTATGGGAATCGTAACGCTGACAGTTGACAATCTTCTTCTTGCATTCATAGTCAGTACTTCTTACTCTCACCACAGTCTCTGTGTGTCAGGGTGTTTGTGGCAGAATCTACAATCAAAGGGGCAGGACAGGGCCTGTTCGCCAAGACCGATGCTGAGGCCAACACTGTGATGGCTTTTTATAATGGAGTACGCATCACGCACACTGAGGTATGAGACACAGATTGCAAAGAAAGTAAAAAGTCATTAAGAAGCGTCATGGCCTGAGTAAACTACTTAATCTAATTTAAAAAAATAAGAATTACAGTTTGAATATCGTAACTTACTTCCATCTCTGCTCAGGTCCACAAAAAGTCACAGGTTAAAATGAGGCTTCTTTGGATAAGTAATGACGTTTTTGCCTGCATGCTGCGTTAGTTCTCATTAAAGAATTTTGTGGGTTTTCATTGTGTTTTTATCTATGCGTGCACTCATCAGGTGGACAGCAGGGACTGGGCTCTGAATGGAAACACAATTTCACTGGATGAGGATACTGTGATCGATGTCCCTCACCCATTTGACCAGACAGAGAGATATTGTGCCTCTCTTGGTCATAAAGCAAACCACTCCTTCACCCCCAACTGCAAATATGACCCGTGAGTATGAACTGACCGGTGGACATGGCAGAGCTAACCTCATTCAGACCGAACTGAAGGAGACTTTCTGTAGGATTGCACTAACGTAAGACAGTGTTATTAGTGGTCCAGAAGAATTCTTTAGTTGTACAAACGGGGAAATATTCTTAATGAAATTGCTTTTTTCCTCAAGACAGTTTGAACAGTTCACTGGTCATGCTGTCTGAATGACAGGGAGCATCATAGAGAGTTGTAGGAGGGGCTGGAGCCTTATTCAGCAGTTGAGCCTAGACAGTGAAAACACAATTGATCTTTAGTTAGTCTCCTTCCAGTAAGAGCAAGGTAAAGATCAACAGTAAAAAAACAGTACCTTCATCCCACTTTCACTGAAAAAGATAAACGCTTGGAAGCACTTTATTTGTGGGACTAAAAACGGTGCAGCTCATAATGAGTCAACATGAATGTGGCCCATAGACCACAGAGAAAGATGGAACCACAGCTCTGTGTCCACACTTTCTACCTAGCTGTGGTGTTGGTATCTTGAAATGGTTCATGCTGTTTGAATTGTGCTTTCTAACAACAGAGAGCTAACTCCATTTAAAATACAGCTACAGCAGTGGATTTTCCATATTTAGCCCAGTGATTTTTAAAGAGGCTAATGCTATTTTGATATATTACATAGTAGCTGCTGATAGTGGTTTTCACTCCTTTTATATAGGTTATAGTTAGTTGGAGTGTGGTAGTAAGAAACCAAACAATACAGGATCTGGGAGGCCTGAGTGAAGAGCTTGCTATAAGTGAAGTGCTAATTGAGCTCGTCACATGCAATGATTGTATTGAGGCACATGTAAACAAAAAGCTAACTTATCAAACACATGAGCACAGTCAGTGAAGTTAAACAGGTAGCTCCTTTAGAAGGTCTATAAAAGTATGGCAAATATTAGCATTAGCAGTTTATACCATACCCAACTAGAATAAACATTCCAGGATCATCATTCCATCACTCTCATTGTGCACCCACACACACACACACATACATATATATTGCAACGGAGCATGGTTTCTTTAAAAAAGCTGGTTCTGTTGGTGACAAGGGTAACTTTCCAGCTGCTTCAAGCATTCTTTAATGTCCCATTCAATAGACCTTATGTGGAAGCTCCTCCACATTATCCTGTCCTCATGTTGGACTGCTGCACCATGTGGGGTTACATGAAAGTGCACTCTGGCCTGGTACAAGTTTGGAAGATATCTCCTTACATCTCCTTGTAACACAAAACTTAAATGTTTTGAGCATAAAGTTCACTTCAGTTCAGTTTTATTTATATATCACCAAATCACAACAAGCAGTCGCCTCAAGGCGCTCTAAAGTCACAGTCGTTTACTTTAGTTAACCTGATGGCTTTGAGCTCTGCTAAGATCAAGTGGACTTTTGATTTGCTAAAGTACTAAAAATTAAAGTGTCTATGAATGTTGGTTTTTTTTCAGTCGTGTCATGAAAGAATCGGGGCTGCAAACACACGTCAAAGCTGGGAAATCTGACCGTTACGGACAATATAATTATTTGGAAATGAAAGTGTCAACTTTATAAGATTTTACCTTTTTCACAAATTTATGCTGAATACAAAAAGCTGCCCATAAGTTTAATAAGCTAAATGTTACTAATTCCTGTGGGGTTTTATGATTTTTCTTTTTCAGTTCGATAATTTGAGCAGAGTTGCGGTCGCTAACTCGGATCACTCTTTTGACACTGCTGTCATTAATAGACCTGTGTTATGCTAAATTTAGACATTTTAAGTGAATGTAGGGTATTATTTTGAACCGCACATTCATGTGGCAGCTAATGCATCATACATGTAAACTGTCTTTTACCAAATATGAGTGAATGTAAGGCCAGTATAGTGTCTGCAACACATCTCTATATATCTGGAGTCCCGATCTTTAACAGAAAATGTACATTTTGTGTAATATTGTATATCTAGCGAAATGCCAAACTGTAAATGTTCTTAGATGCCTCAATTGTATTTTTGAGCTTTTTAAAAATCATTTTCAAACACTGTTAGACTGTTGTAATAAGTTAACTTAAAGGTTTTGCAGACAGACTTTTAAATAAGGTTTTTCAAATCTGAACAGCAGCAAAACTCTAACAGTTTAAGTAGTTTGGGAGCGTTTCAAACTAGTTTTAAACAATGTGTTTGATCACTGCCTGTCATTCTAATTGATGATTCTGAATTGGTCACAGGTGTGAGAACATGAATGGTGCCATGGTAGTGCAGTGGTTAGCACTGTCATCTTACAGTAGGTCCTGGGTTTGAATCCACCAGCCGGTTGGGGCCTTTCTGTGTGGACTTTGCATGCTCTCCCCATCCCTATGTGAGCCCTTTCTCATGTTCTAAGTTGGGCTAATTGGCGATTCTCAGTTGGTGTGTGTGTGTGTGTGTGTATTAGCCTTATGATAGACTGGTGTGAACCCTGCCTCTAGTCCTGTGATAGTCTCCATTTATTATGTTTTTTCTCCTACACTGAAAATGTACCAACGACTAACCCCAGGACCCAGTTATACACTTAACCTGTCATTTTTTGTGCCACTACAGACCTCAGCATAGTAGATCTCACAGTGAAAGCACTGACTTAGTGTGTATGTGTGTATCCTGGGTTTGCACAGGTTCGTCCATCCTCGTTTTGGGCCAATCAAGTGCATCCGAACCTTGAGGGCTGTGGAGAAAGATGAGGAGCTAACAGTCGCCTATGGATACGATCACCAGCCGACAGGAAAGAATGGCCCAGAGGCTCCTGATTGGTACAAGCAAGAGCTAGAGGCATTTGAGCAGAGCGGGGCGGCTCTTCCAGGCCAGTGAGAATGCAGATGAATACCTCTGGACAACAAAACAAACAAAAAAACACTCCCCTCTACCTGTGCTACCACCTTACAAGACTGCTGGAGCATTGTGGAAATTGATATTACGTAAATATTTGGGAAGTTACTAAGTTTCATATAGTGTTCAAATGGAATACTGCTTGAGCAATTCAGGGTGAATGTAGGCCTCGATCAGGCCAAAGCAACACAAGAACTATGCAAGAAACCAAATGATATTGGAGGAGACACATCTCCGGCTGGCGTTGCTGCTCTGTCTGACATTGTCACCATACTCTTCATCACATACACTATCCATACGCTATCACTCATATGGACGTCAAGAGTTCCGTCTAATGACTTCTTTCAGTTTCCACTGTCCGAATCCTCACTTAGGTGTCACGTAGCTGTTGTTTCCCTAACAGACCTCCACTCCAAACACCCCACAGTATTTATGCCATCTGTGTTAATCTGTTCAGCTCTCCATAAATGTAATAATGTCTAACTTTATAGGTCTGTTTGCTTGGCACACAGGATAAACATTACAGTGAATAATTTATTTATAAGATCTGAAACTAGTTAAGTACTGTATTCCCTGAGCTTTGTAAAGGGAGTTTGTAATCTAAGGACTTTGGGAGAAAATAATGGAATGTGTACCGCTGGTCACCTGTGAGCTTGTTTCACTTTTCTAAACTAATTATCTGTGTGCATATGCTCTCAAAACTAAAAGTACAAGGTAAGGAAAATTGGTCTCTGTGCAGAATCATCTTAGGATGGAAGTAGCATGAAAATGTTTGGATTGAAGATTTCTGCAACCATTACTGAAAAAGTTGGGCTCTAACATTCATCTAAATCACAATCTGACTAAACTAATAACAGCCAAACAGATGTACTCTTCTTATCTTTATTGAACACACTGAATAATCAAAGTTCACACTGACATCTTTCTTGATTTTGATTTTTAGGTCACTGCTATTGAGATTTGCCGTTCCCTTACTAGAATTTCCTTCTGCGTAACCGTTGTCTTTTTCCTTGTGTGCTCATTATCCTGTCAACAACCTTCTACTAAGCTTCAGCTCGTGGACTGCAGCCCCGACATTCTCCTGGAAACGTTCTTGATGTCCTGATTTATCATAGCAGCCCAAAACAAGCAGTGTTTTGGTTTTGGTGGGCAGTTTTTTTCCTCCCACTCCATACACTGCATTGTACATTGTGTCCAGAAACGGCATCTATTTTCTCATCTGTCCGCTGAAACTGTCTCTGGTGGTTATTTGCAAACTTGGTGCAAGCTGCAATTTTATGAATTTGTGTCTTTCTTTTGGAATAACAGTGGTTTCCTTCCTGTCGTCCTTTCATTACAGCCATTCAGTGTTTTTCCTTTTACAACAGTTTTAGCAAATTTGTCTTACTCTGGACCGATGAAGATCCAGGTCTTGAGAACCTTTTGTAGCGCACGCCTGTAATTGCTTCATCTAAAGTCCTGTGAACATTGTGATTGAGGCGAGGCTCAGACTAACTAGTCTTTCTTAAAAGAGCAAAGTTTTTATGTAGACACACTTTGTATGCTTTTATTTACAGGCAGGAGCTTCTCTTTGGCCCGTACTCCCAATCTCATGTCCTTAACTGGTACAACTGACTCTGGCTTTTAGAGACGTTATTAGCACAGAAACTCACTGTGTTCAATAAAGAAATGGAAAATATCATTGTTCTTTAGACTGTTTAACATTTTTCCTGGTTGACAATAACATGGCAAACTTCATTTGTAGGTGCAGACTGTTGGTACCCTGGTCCATGACACCTGCACTGCTTTCTGGTAACATGTATCCATTTTACAGAGGAAATGCTGCTTGAGTCTGCAATCCCCTGAGACAACTGCTAACGTATTTTGAACAAGAACACACTCAAAATTGAATACTTAGAGCAGTTAATGGTTTCCATTTAAAATACTATTCATCCACACGTCCAACCCGTAACACCTCCCAAGACGGTTCAAATTAAAAAGAGATCCCACAATCATTAAAGCATGATAAATATATAAGTAAGATAAATATTTCATTAAGTAAGCACTTGGATTTGTTTCTCATCAGAGTTCCATGAAAGGGAATTATAGGTGGGAAGATGAATTTAACTCTTAACCCAAATGGAACTCTTTAATTTGGGGATTTCAAAAACAGCACAAAAGTGATGAATGCAGGCTCAGAGAAGGCAGCGGTTTAGAAAAGTCCTATTTTTAATGTACTGCTGCCTGTACAGACCTGGCAGCTGAAGCTATTGTGGCCCAATGTTGACCAGTGTAGGACTGTAAACTACAAGCTTTTAATTGTGGGAGATTAAAGAGTGTTTTACAGTTCTCAAAAAGTATTCAGAATCTTGGAATTCATATTTCTATCTCCAGAATGTTTTCCTTTTATTCAGTACCCCCCCCCACCACTATTATTAATATTTAAAAAAGAAAAGAGAAAAAAAATGCAGTTATTGGACAAAATTAAGTTTTCACTGGTCTGGTTTCAGACGTCCAGCAGGCCACTCGAAGACGGTGAACTTGAAAGTAAATCATAGCTTCAAAGGGGACCTATTCTGCTCAGATCCAGATTCATATTTTTATTCCTGAACTCCAGCTTTTCATGATTTACATTTCATTTCTGTGCTTGCAATCAGACTGATGTCTGAGAAGAGCATGTTAGAATATACCCTCTCTATGACATCATACAGATGCAAGAGGGAGGAAAAAAAACGTGTGAAACTGTTTAGAGCAGTCTGAAACCTGAGCTTTGGTTCACAAGGATTACCTGTACATATGCTGGAAAAGCTGGTGCACGGGTGAGGAAGTGGCTTGGTTTACCAAAACGCCTCAGCAGTTCTCTGACCTGTTCCTTTCTATAGGGGCAGAGTCCTGTCACTGCCCATCTCCAGACTGGTGGTGGAGTTTCAGGTGTTCCAAGGCAAGACTGGAAATGACTATCACAGAGTCTCAGGACCCAGTGGTGATAAGAGTCACTCCAACTCTCATCACAGGGAGAAAATGGACCCTGGCAACTGCAGTGACGCATGCAAAATTAGCTCTCCAGCACCGGGACATAGCGGACCACGTCCAAGAGGGATAAACCTGCCTGGCACAAGGCAGGTGGAGGAGATGCAGCATTAGGAGGAAGCTGCAAGGCCATGTCCCAAGCTGAGATGAGACACAGCTGAGAGCAGGAAGATCACATGGACTGATATGTGGAGCATGGAGTCCAGCTTGCTGAGCTTTATCATCAGATGATGTCCTGCCGTCACCCACCAACTTAAATCTCTGGCTGGGGGAAGATCCTGCCTGCCCATTATGTTCAGCACCAGGAACACTTAAACATATCCAGGAAGGATGCAAAACCAGCCTAAAGCTAGGCCGATACACCTGGTGGTACAATCAGGGGATAAGGTGCGTGGTGAGTGAGTTTGAGAAGCTGAGGGTAAGCACCAACACCATGCCTTCAACACCCAGACTAAGTTCCTCCATTTGACATCTTTCATCCAGCAGGGGTAGAAACAGGTGGAAAGACCTACCACAAGGCTGCTATTAGAAGGCACGCCCAAAGGAAACGGTGAAAGAACTGGCAAGCACGGCACGGAAGGATCCTCTCTGGGCCTCCAGGTGATCATTGAGGAGCCAGTGATCTGGCACACACCCAGGTCCGAGCCACCGGTGGTGGGCATGCGTAGGTGGAGGGTGTCTTGTGTTAAAAGGCCCAAGCACTTGACCTTGAGGACCACAACTGATGAGGTTTTTTGCTCCATTCAGCAGTGACAAGAACATCCACACTCTGTGAAAGAGTGCTGAATCTTCAGGGATTGAAAAACCAAGTCCTATGTAAGAAATCTGCTGACCTGAAGCAAATGGATTGCCTTAAAGATAAAATGTGAACGATAAGTTTTACTTAATAATCAATACCAATACCCATTTTAATCTGACAAAGATATGACATGGATCAAAATCAAGTCTGTTTGAATTAAATTTTTAACTAAAATGTAGGAAAATACTTTCACAGAAAAAATAAGTCACCAGAGTCTGTAATTTTTTTCCAGTGGAAATTATGGCTTGTTCTATGCAAAGTGTGTTATTTTCAACTTATTTAAAGGATTACTACACACAATACTGAGAGAAACACTTTTCAGAATCCATCCATTCTCTTCTGCTTACCCAGGCGCACCCTGGACAGGTTGGCAGTCTGTTGCAGGCACACCTATGGTCAATCTAGAATCACAAATTAGCCTA